>JAMJFZ010003867.1:750000-970000 GCA_026225945.1 Cricetomys ansorgei | reverse complement strand
AGCCTGGCCTTGAACTTAGAATCCTCTTGTCTCTGTCTCCCAAGTGCTGGGAGTACAAGTGTGCATCAGCACACTAAGATAAGCCTTGAATTTTAAAGCAAACATCCATTTTAATATTTAGTAGATGTGATTCGTATTTTCATATAGTTTGATAACACAAGATAGATTCTAAGAAACCATTAACTGAATGCAAACGGGTAAATCTACTACTGCTACTAATTAACCAATTCTAAACCCTGGCGAATCAAAATTGGACTAAATGTTCCACTGCGATTGCTCTGCTTGTGAAATACGATGCACTTTTCTTGCATAATTACTTGGCCACAGAGGTTAATATAAAAAGAGTGGGATGAGAAAAGATGGGTCATTTAGCTTTTGACTAATGTTTACTCATAAGATGCACACTGGGTGGAACCATGTCACAAGGACTGACAGAGTCCCATATTTGAGAAAGAATTAAGTATTAGTTCGTAATTACCTAGGGACATCAGTTTGGCACACTCAGCCAGGATGTGATGTGGATGACATATTTGGGACATCATATCTTAATCCACATGGTTTTACTCTAGCTTTACAGTAGTAGAGTCAGGGCGGGAACAAGAATACCCCCACGTAGAGCAAGCAGCATCCCCCTAATAGAAAGGCTTCTCGCTGCTGCATGTCTTTATTATACAGGCTATCGGCAAATATTTCCAAACTCCTCAATATGAGTTTGTCTCCCAGTTTCTCATCCTTAAATCAAAACCTTGGTCACCTCTGGTAAGTTAGTTGCTTGAAAATCAGATACTCCTTATTGTTTACCTTTTAGTTACTTCTATTAGGTAGGAGCTGTATCAGTGAAAGCCAGAGCTGTGACCGGAAGAGGAAAGACACACTCTCTGAAAAAATGTATTTAGATTACTACTCAAATCACTATTATTCACATTATTTATGATTGCAAATTTAAAAGCTCATTAGATACAATAAAATGCAATGCCCATAAAATTAACTGATGATAAGAAGTCTGTCGTATTTTTTTTCAAGAAAAATGTTTGTTTCATAGCATATTTTTAATTTTGGGGGAAATAAGATTATAATTTCTGGTGTCAAAAATTTGGTCAATTGAATTAAATAGTAGACTTATCTCCCTATATGCTAGAAAAAAATGCAGCAGGTGTTCTATTTCATGGTGGTTATTTCATGAACATGGCTTAATTCTCATGCACTGTGAAGAAAATCGTTACATACTTATATAGAAGATGGCAGGGAGTCTAAAATGCACTATGCTAAGTCCCTCCCATGTTTAAATGTAATTGGTAGAAATGTTTCTATTTTTCATTGTGTTGTGTCAGAGGGACTATAAAGACATGTTACGGAGTTTATTTTTTAATCACATATTTTATGTACTAATTATGAAACAGGTGTGAAAATTTGTGATCAGCAGACTTCATTCACCCCATGATACTTATGTGATTTGTTGTCATGGGAACATATAGCCCATGGACTCTATTCAACCCATGTTGCCCACGTGGCCTGTGTGCATCTCTTGATACCTGTATGGCCCATGAGCTGTGTGTTCCCCTGGTATCTGTGTGGACCATGAACTGTGTGTTCCCATGATATATGTGTAGCCCATGGCTATGTGTTCCCATGGCATCTGTGTGGACCATGAGCTGTATGTTCATATGGTATCTGTGTGGAACATGAGCTGTGTGTTCCCATGGTATCTGTGTGGACTATAAACTGTGTGTTCCTATGGTATCTGTGTGGAACATGGGCTGTGTGTTCCCATGATATCTGTGTGGAACATGGGCTGTGTGTTCCCATGATATATGTGTAGCCCATGGCTATGTGTTCCCATGGTATCTGTGTGGACCATGAGCTGTATGTTCCCATGGTATCTGTGTGGAACATGGCCTGTGTGTTACCATGGTATCTGTGTGGACCATGAGCTGTATGTTCCCATGGTATCTGTGTGGAACATGGCCTGTGTGTTCCCATGGTATCTGTATGGACCATGGGCTGTGCGTTCCCCTGGTATCTCTGTGGACCATGAACTTTGTGAATCCCACAATACCTAGAAATGCCTGACGATACACTTATAGATGACACTGTCATCCTTCGAGCTCAAAAGCTTGCAGAGCCTTGTAGAGAATTAACTTGCCTTATTTATATAAAAGGCATTAATAGTGAGCAAAGCCCAGGCCTTGCTCCTCTACACCTCAAATACAATTGTGAGTGTGTAGCAATCACACACAGGTATCAGAGTAAAAGCAAAGACAGCTCCATTCTAAAGCACATTAAACAATATGCAAAACACAGGGACATTCAACTCAATTTTCAATTCAACTCAAATGTCCCCTGAGTCCTGCTGGCCACTGTGCTCAGGTCTTGGGGGTGGGAGTGTGGGATGAAGAGACATCTTTGGGCAGCAGTGAGTATGACAGGAACAGACACCCGGGAGACAGTGTCACAGGATCGCTCCTTGTCAAGGAAGAAGCGTATATTAAGGCTATGCAGGGGAGGGGGAGGGAGAGCACTAGAGAATAGACAGTCAGGTGTTCTTCCCCACTGGCCAGACCTTCCTCTCCCAGTGCACCTGTTTTACAGGAAACAGTGCAAGTGTGGGGAAATGGCTGAACTTCTCAGAAACCATTCAGGAGTGGGAGCATCCTGACACCTGCCGACCTCTCAGAGGCTTCCCAGTAAGGATCTGCTCTACCCTCCTCCAACTAGGTCCCCAGGCTCAGGTGCACCCCTACAAACAAGGGTCACATTTGGTGAGGTTGGAGTTATAGTTCCATCAAATATGCAGCTATTCTCGAACTGGTGTACTCCTGATGTAGTAAGAATGCTGTAGAGCAGTTGTTGCTGGACTTGGACTTCATCTCTGCCCATCCCTGTAGCTTGTAATGCTCTCCATGCCCTCCTGCGACGTCACTGCCTCAGCCACAAGCGTATCTTATCTTCTCTACCCCATGATCGGAAGCTAGCACATGTGACTCAGTTTCACATTACAATTCTCTCAAATAGAAGTTTCCTACCTTCTTGGTCACTTTAACCTCTACTCTTCAAATTTTACTTGATGCAATAAAAAGTTTGTACTTTGATATCCCATTGATACTTGGACATCTTTTTAAAAAATACTAATTTACCGTAATGCACCCCATAGGTGATTCTGTTCCTCTCTGTTCCTGTAGTCTGTCACCTTAGCTTCATTTTCTCTTGCTGAATACATTAGTTCATATTCAAGTTTCCATTCAGTCTCATTCCTACAATCTCCTTGGATTACTTTAATATCTAGATATGACTTAACAGATGTGGTTTACATAAATATGTTCAAAGAGCATCTAATGTAGCAAGTATCCTATATAATATCATGGATGAAATATTGTTATTTTGGACCCTTTGACATGAAGAAGCTCACACAAGGAGATACTCAGTTGGACCAAGTAGTCAGAGAAGAACGTTTCAGGAGGCATAAGTATATATAAAACCCCTAAGAAAGAAACACCACATGGAAGACATGTCGTCACAGAACCTCAGCTCCAGTCTGTCCCATTAACCCATCTGCATACCTTCTTTCCCCCTGCAAGGCCCACCACCCATCTTCACGGCAGACAGATCTTGGTAGAACGTCTCCCTGCCATATCTTCTAAAACTCTGTGCTATTTTTTCACGTGGCTCCATCTGTCTAAAGGATCTGCCGTTCTTCTTGGCCATCTGTCAAACTCTTGTTCATACTCCTTAATTTAAACACAGACCATCAGGTGAAAGTCTCCATTACATTGCAAAAGAGACTGAAATACCCATTCTTCTGTTCCTTCGCCCTGTGGATTTGCTTCTAGAAGCTGTCACCAAGCTCTACGATAATTTTAAATCAGGATATTTTTAACATGCCTCAGAGCTCATAAATGATAAAGATAAAAGATACAGTACATCATGACTAGAACACAATAAATTCACAGAAGTTTATGAAATAAAGTCTGGTGTATAAAAAAGGAAAATTACTCAGATTATGGAGAAAATCTTTCATTTTACCAATAAGCCTCAGAGGCAACTTCTTGTTCATAATGGATTAATTCTGAATTGCAATTAAAATTGCCTTTAAGGCCTCCAAATTGTCTAGACATCTTTATGAGTCAGATGTACTCTTTTTATGAAAAAGTCTTCACATAGAGGGATGGACCCACTGTGTGCTGCCCCTAGTGGACGTAAATTACAGTGTTGAAGTTTCTAAAAGCAGATCCAGGCAGTGGCACCAGTGTTTACTTTTCATAGACTCTGCACCTTTAAAGCAAGCTTTCCAAACTGGCAAAGCAAAGAAAAGCAGGCATTTACTCTGAGCCTGGAATGGGTGGTTTTTACTCTGCAGATGAGGGGGGAGCTGACGTTATTTTAACACCTTTTGTGTTCAAGAGAATGGGTAGGTACTCCCAAGTACAACCTCACAGTATGGAATCGGGTGCTGATCATCCACTAGCCCCATCATACAGGAGACTGCTGACACACGTACCCCAAAATAGAATCTATTGCAGGGAAGCACAAATCTAATAAATAAAAAATAATAAAGGCTGCCACTTAATAAAACACCATCTGAAATGTTTGCTCTCTTTAATTAAAGTAAGCCTTTACAGTTCCAGCCCAGTACTATTTCTATAAAAGGCACAGTGGTGGCCGCCCCTGTGTTGCAGTGTCATTTTAGATTAAGTATGCATCGCTGCCAGAATCTTTAGAATTCAGAGGCAGATAGCAGGCGTTGGGGTGCTGTGAAGCCTTTGAGCTAAGAAATGTGCTGACCTGTCTGTTTGACACTGAGCGACAGATAATTCACAGTTCCAGTCCAGCCATCACAAAATGAGTAAGAGTCTTTGCTTTTGACCACATGACACACTTGCAGAGTATTTAGAGGTCCAGGTGATGATCTCACGTCATTATGATTTTCTCCAAGTTACTTACGAATTTGTGTGTGCATGCCAAGCAAATCACAAAGCTATGAGGACTTTCAAAATCCCAGGATCAAGTGTTTATTTCCTGTACAATGTATCAAAATAACATTTATCTAATGCCTGCTCACCGCATGACTAGTATTTATTATGTTTGTCCATGTTAGTACTTGACATGAGAAAAATTGAAACTCGTTGTAAAACTCAAAATGCAGTACTTGCAAAGTCATTGACATAAACACCATTTTTATAAAAAAGGAAGAAAAAAGAAAGGAAGGAAGGAAGGAAGGAAGGAAGAAAGGAAGAAAGGGTAAGAAGGAAGGAATTTAATTTACTGCACCCCTTGGAGCACAGCCCTCAGAGTATTAGCTTTGCTTGTGACGTAACACACATCACTAAAGCATGGTGGCGGGGGCTCTGGGGAGATGGTTCTATGATCGAGAGTGATTTTCTGTTGTACACAGGATGTACGTTTGGTTCCCAGCACCTACATGGCGGCTCACAGCGAATTCCAGTTCCATGGGATCTCTTTTCTGGCCTACGTGGGGACTTCCCACACAAGATGCACACATGGACATGCAGGCAAATAATCATACACATACAATTTTAAAAGGTCATTAAAAAAGAATGATGCAGTTTGGAAAGAATGAATGTCAGAATGGGTTCCGGTTCTTCCTTCTCATCCTTCACGTTGGATTTGCTTAATTCAAATTTTCTAACTTCTCTGAACTTCACGCTCCCCAACTATAAAAACACAATGATTTCAGAATAAAATGGGGCGAGTTCTGGGGAGAACTTGAGCAGAACTCAGAGCATACCAGTGTGTGACGTGTTCATTGAGTATGCATGCCCACAGAGGCCTGCATGGAGTTTGGGTTTCCTGGCTCTGGAGTCATCTATCATGTGTGACGGTGTCATGAGAACTCTGTTGCTGGAACAGTTCACACTCCTAACTGCTGTGCTTTTCTCAGGCCCTTATTCAACACAGTAATGATGAAAGGCACACTAAAATTTACTTGTGTAGAAATTTGTCTCCATGTTACCACAGTGACTCACTTTTGCTCTGAGTCCGTGAGCATGCTTTGACCCTTCGGGATCAACAGAGCAGCCATAGGGAGTAAAAGACTCCCTTGAGAGTCAGCATGTGCAAAGCACACGTACATCCAATCCCCTCTGGACTCAATTGATTCTGTGAGAATTGTAGAATGACATAATGACTTCTCACATGGCCTTCTCAACAAGATAGAGACTCTTATTATCCTTGTCTTATGGGGCTGGTTGGACACAGAATCCTAACAGTAAGAGCGTAGTCTCTACAGGCCAGCACACTGGCTGCCTGCTCTCTAGTCTGCAGTCTCAGGACCATGGCACACGGTAGCAGCTGCTATTACCATGCGTTTATGGGATGAACACGCTACACGAAGGGCTTAGTGAGAGCGCCTGAAGTTGTAGTCGTGAACCACGTTTGCTACCTCTGAAGGGCGACAGTTAAATACGCACATTTATGACTGTGAGTAACAAGAAGGCCTGGTGTCTTTAAGGGGCATACAGAAGCTAAGCAGGAGTGAAGTTCAGAGGCTGCTGATTTTTTATGGGTTATGCTTCAAACTTAAGAGTTCTGAATTTCAGCACAAATTCACATAAAATGGTTTTATTTATACTACATTAGGCTCTGTTCCACTTGGCTCAAACTGTGACATTATATTTTCAAAACCATTGCTTTGCCATCGTTTATACTCTGGTCTCCTGGAGCTGTTACTGAGTTGATGTCTCCTATATGAGAGATGCAGTCAAATGGCTATTTTAAGAGAAAACTCATATGTATGTAAAGATGAACAATTCATTTTGCATTTAATTTGGTTCTTCATAGAGGTTACAATAGTTTATATAATACAATTTGTTATTTTGAATGTCAGAGAAAATATTATTTTATGCTTCATTTTTTGACTTCTGCCAGTTCAACTGTTTTACCAAGAAACAGCTGTATATTTTAAATAGACAAACATTTCCATAGGTTAGACTTGCTTTAAGAAAGAGAAAGAATTATTTATTTTTGATACTCAGGGTAATAATAATAAAAATCACTGCTGTGTTGTAAGTGTGGAAACATTGAAGTTTGGTTTATATCTAATTTAAGAAAGTCCTTTCTAGTTTTTTATCGAGAACATATGAAATTTCAAACAATACTTTAATCACTGAAAAGTAGTTTTCTGTGAAATTCACACTTTACCATTTCTAGGAAGTTCACTGTTTTCCCAAATGTTGACCAAAGCATGTTTACTGACATCAACTGGAGTGTGAGTGCAAACACCTTCAAAACGTTAATAATTATTGCACAAAGTAGTGCAATAGCAGCAACAATGGCAAAGCGTGTTTACATAGAACACTATTTTATGAAATCTTTTTCTTCTATAAGTGTTTCTCCCTTTTGCCTATCAAAGAAATTTGATATTTTCAGCCAATGTTTCATTTTCTCTGTGGATAAATTCTAAATATCAAAGTAGATAGCCACTATTTAGTTATTTACTTTTGGGACCATTTTACAGCGCGCGAAACTGTCGACTTTACTTTGTATAGCATAGGTGTATTCTACTGAATATATGTAGTCTGAAGTTTACTAGATTTTTTTACTTTGTCTAATATAATGCATAAATTTGCATATTTAAGTGATTCTATTTTAATTTTAGACTGCCTAGAATATAATAGGCATTCAATAAAATGCTACTGAATTTAAAATGCCTAGAAAGTCATTATTATAGGCGCCTATTGGGAAATGGATAGATGAGTTCCTAGAATGCATGCTGAAGCCACTTTTATCCAATCACGCTTCCCCTGTGTGACTTCAGAGCCACTTTGTTTCACATGCAGTTCCTCACTCACCACTAGATGTGCAGGTCTGTGTTATTCTCAGTCTTATCAGGATGAAAGGTTTTATAATTCCTCTTCCTGCTTGCTCATCTTCATTTACTTACACATTTCTTCTTTGAAACTTCTATCCATCTGTCCATCCATCCATCTATCCATCCTTCTATCCATCCACCTGTCCATCCATCCATCCTTCTATCCATCCATCCATCCATCCCCCTATCCATCCATCCATCCATCCATCCATACATACATACATACATCCGTCCACCCATCCACCTGTCCATCCATCCATCCATCCATCCATCCATCCATCCATCCATCCATCCACCTATCCATCCATCCATCCATCCATCCATCCATCCATCCATCCATCTATCCATCCTTCTATCCATCCACCTGTCCATCCATCCATCCTTCTATCCATCCACCTGTCCATCCATCCATCCATCCACCCATCCATCCATCCATCCATCCATCCACCTATCCATCCATCCATCCATCCACCCCATCCATCCATCCATCCATCCACCTGTCCATCCATCCATCCATCCATTCATCCATCCATCCATCTACTTATCCATCCATCCATCCCTCCACATGTCCATCCATCCATTCATCCATCCATCCATCCATCCATCCATCCATCCATCCATCCATCCACCTGTCCATCCACCCATCCATCCATCCATCCATCCATCCGTCCATCTATCCACCTCTCCATCCATCCATCCATCCATCCATCCATCCATCCATCCATCCATCCATCCATCCATCCATCCATCCATTCATCCATCCATCCATCCATCTACTTATCCATCCATCCATCCCTCCACATGTCCATCCATCCATCCATCCATCCATCCATCCATCCATCCATCCCATCGTTCCACTCATGCTAACATTCCCTAACAATGTGTTGTAGAATAAAAATATAAAACCCTCTGGACAAAGTCACATACCCCAAGTTAACCCAGATGATGTGTGCTGTGCTGTATGGTGAGAGTCACAGATCCTTGGAAAAGCTGAACTTTTCTTCAGCAAGCAATTATAAGGCACACCTCCAAGTCCATTCTCTATTGTAGATACAAATGCAGAAGCAGAAAGGATAAACCCCTCTTCTTAGGAGTTTGCATTATAATAGCAAAGATGATGTGACTTTTTACCAGAGACAAAGTCTCCTCTTTCACCTAGAAAGAAATGCTTCCTCACACACACATATCTAACTTAGAGCATCAAATTCCTTTAGTGGGACTTAAATACATATATTTATATTTGTTCACAAGATCTGTATTCTTTTCTTGAGTTTGCCATCCACCTGCTATATGGTATTGCATTTTATATTTTCCCCTGAAGCTAAATTGTCCAAGAACCATAATGGGTTTTATTTTTAGCAAATTAATAGTTCTGTAAAGTAATTTGTTTTCCTGTTTTGGGAAAGAGGAGCAAATGCTTCATTGTGCTCTTGTCTTCTGACCTGCTATTAGGTTAAAACACAAATCAGGGTTATTTTCTTTTTCTTCCACTTGAGAGTGTCTCTGGTGAAGAAAAGTTTTGGGCCAGACTCAGATAATGTGGGGAGAGGAGGCACTGAATGCCTGAGGCATCTCTGAGCAAGCTTCACTGCCCTATTTATAAGACGACAGGGTGCTTTGCTTGGAAAGCCAGGCTTCTTCAGGAAGCCCACAGGCAAACCTGTTACCCACTGACAACAGATTTCTTATGAAACCCAAATTTAAAAGCCTACATCATTAATTAAACAGATAAGGATGCAGCCTTCCCATGGTACTGACTGACAGGCGGGGAGGCTCTGGACCAGTGTGGAGCATCACCACTTTGTTTTAGAAATGTACTGAGCAAGAGTCTCTATTTAGGATCACTTACTGGCTAAGGCGGAGAGAAATTCACCTCTGTCAGCAACAAGACAGGGTGGCAGCACATAAACTCCACCAAGGTGCACAGACCATTGTTATGAGCTCAGCTGTGGTCATTGGAGTCATGACGTAAAGAACAGACCCGGAACGGCTTGTCAGAACAGACCACAAGGAAGTCAAAGAACAAGAAAAGATGCAGTCCTAAAATTCTAGTACGAGTTTGTTGTCTGGACTTTACTCAGATCATAGTAAGGTGTTTTTCCAAGAAGGAACAGTGCCTACGGTGTGCTTCCCACTGCACATGCAAAACAGAGACTGGGCAGAACTGTACTGGAAATGCTACAGACCCAAGAACAGCTTAGAGTTGGGATTATTATTCTTTTTATAATGAAAGGAGAGAGGGGAGGTGGGGAGGCAGGGAGGGAGAGAGAAAAAGGGGCATGTCTGGGAGACTAGTTCAAAGGTAATATCTCTCTACCACTGAAGACTGTTGTGGGAAGAAGCTAATCTAGCTCTCTTGGGAACTACGTGACATTCATTAACATCTTAGGGCAACTTTGGAAGAGATGGATCCTCTACTTTCAATGATGATCCATTGGACTTGTCTAACTGTTGATACAACTGAAACGTCGCAGTCCTGGCTGGCCACATTAAAGCTAATACTCAGGAGGCGGCTGTCTTCAAATACAAAGTCCACCCTTAGAAGGTGCAGGCTGGTCACGTCCAAGCTCATCCTTGGGGAACTGGATGTGCAAAGAACATTTATTTAGGGAAGAAAAGCGGGTTGAAGAGACAAGAGGCAGGGCCGGGACCCTGTGTGGAGCAGTCTGGTACGGCAGGAGAACCTTCCAGTTTCCTTTTCTTTTTTCACACTTTTTGATCATTGCAGTTGACCTGAGTTCTGACCTTCTGGAGTTAGCTTCTGTATTTTTTAAAGCAGGCTATTAGTAATTGTCAATAAGACTTCACGGCAACTCACTTGCTCTGTATTAGGTGATGCTGAGAACTGACTCTAGGAACAGGTGTTAAATCAGTCACCAGGTGATACGGGTTTTGCAAATATAAAGATTATTGATTAGATTTCTAACCCTTTATGTGGTGCTTCTCTCAAAATGGAGAGTTCTGGGGAGAGAGGAGGGAACAGAACCCAGCACAGTGCTTAGGACTGGAGATAACTGGAGAAGGGAAGTGTGCTGTGAACACCGTTCTGCCCAGCACACACCCTGCGGCCACGGCCATGACAGGTCTTCTGATGGAGTGTCACGTGACCACTAAATACACACATTGGTTGTGAAAGATCTGTTTTCCTTTTCTGAACTCGATTCAGTGACATCTATCTCCTTTCGCATGGATAGAAGACTGAGACATACCTCATGTGTGGATATAATTGACCATTCGTTTACATTTAAATAACGATTATTCTTTAACCAGCCTTGCTTTATATTTCACAAAGATTTTTGTTATGCAACATACACTATGCCATACGTATTAACAGTCATGGCAGTTTTTAACTGATGTGTATGTGTTTGCGTGTGCGTGCGTGTATGTTTGCAGCTACATGTGGAGGCAAGAGGCTGGCTTCAGTGTCTTCTTCAGGTGATCCCCACATTTTAGAGACAGGGTCTCTCACTGAACCTAGACCTCCCCTGTTCTGCTGGCTGTCCTGCCGGCCCCAGCTTCTCCCTATTGCCACAGCCAGGGGTGTGGATCCATCCTTTCGCATGGTTTCCGGGGATCCAAGGCCACGTCTTCAAGACTGAATGGCAAGAATTTCACCAAGCAAGCCTCTCATCACACACTCTTTGTTTTCTATTGTAATTTTAAAAAAGGATGTGTTCCTGCGAGGAACTCAGGAAATCTGTAGGAAAATCCTTCTGGCCTTCACCAGGCACAAGGTACACTCCCATAGAGCAAACACTTCTGCTTGGGGAAGGAAAACGTCAGGCTCCACTCTGACAAAAGTCTGCTGGTGAGAATGGAAATATAATGGCAGCAAGAGAATTATTATTGCCAGAGATTTTTTTTTTAAAGAACAAATGACTTAATGATTTTTCATGATTAGACTAAGTCTCTTGGGTGCAAACATGAGATTTGGGCTCTGTGTATTCTAGATCATTACATCTGAAGATTCTAGAATGGACATTTGGATTAAAAGAGCACAAGCTACCTGAGTGGTAATGTTAATTTTGGTCCTCAGTTCAAGCTGCCATGGGCACATTCACCCGACCTGCAGCCCACATGGTCCCCGCCCCGCCCCCAGCTGTGTGCTATGCATTGCTGTCTGAATGGGACGTCCCCATCCTATCTGTGATAAGTTGATTTCCTGACTCCCTGATTCTTCTCCTTTGTTTGCATTATTTATTCACTGATTTAATTAGCGAGCTAGCTATCTGTTCCAATCTGATTCCCTGTGTATCCTTCTAACTCAATTAGTGAAGGAAATTATTGATAAAATTGATTTTTACTTAAGACAGACATACATATCATTATTTCATTTTGATAGGCAAGAGGATATTTTTCTTCCTTGGAAAATGCATATTACAGATGAAAAGATAGCACGAGATTAGGATGTATTCTCAGGTAGTTCAGAATATCTAGTAGAATTCAACAAAGTCACTGTATAGAATGGTCACCTATAGGAATGTCTGTTTCCATAGGAGGCCGTGGTCAAAAACATGGACAATGAAAATAGAGGAATCTGGTCCCTTGACAGAAGGAACAGTTCAACAGAGAAAAATAAGAGGCAGCAGTCAAGTCTGTGACTGGCGTTCTTAGACACCACACACGATATATTTCTCATGATATTTGTAGCAATAACATAAAATCATGAAACAGTTTTTGAGGTTATTAATTCTAAGGCCATTTATTTTGATGGCTGTGGGCTGTTTGGCTTTGTTTTCTTACTTTCTCTCAGTGTCTCCACAATGTCCCCAGTGATTCTGTAAATAGGTATGGTGAGCGTTAATGTCCACATTACAGAGAAAATCTGAACGGTGCTTTGTAATTCTGTTTTAATTTATAGGAACCTGGAGTAAATGTGGAGAGAATGTGTGAGACTGGAGTTTTTCGAGGAGTTGGCCTGTCTTATCTAGACTTTTCCTAGAACTGGTGAACGATGCTGGGTTATGGCCACAGTTTTATTTATTTATTTATTATTGTGAAACATTGCTGCTTTAATTTTTCTATAAATAATTCTAAAAAGAACCTGGTTTTATTGGGAAATTATTGACAGCATTTATATACCAAAATCCTTTGTGCAACATAATATATAATAATAAGCCAGGAAGTTAGACAGAGAAAGAGAGAGAGAGCAAGAG
Organism: Cricetomys ansorgei; assembly: GCA_026225945.1. Classification (NCBI taxonomy): domain Eukaryota; kingdom Metazoa; phylum Chordata; class Mammalia; order Rodentia; family Nesomyidae; genus Cricetomys; species Cricetomys ansorgei. Next base: position 957,019 of record JAMJFZ010003867.1, on the reverse strand, counting down.
AGCATGCAATGTTATTATACTTGGTCTTCTTAGAATGCTTACTAATTTTCTTCTAGTAATATTATTTTCATTACTCTTTTTTAATTTAAAAAATTTTTCTTCTCTCATACAGCACATCAAGAACCCCCTCCTCTCCTCACTTCACTCCTCCCAGTTCCCGCAGCCCCCCTCCCTCAGATCTACCCTTGCCCCCACCAACTAACCAGTCTCCCCAAGCTCTTCTCCCAAATCCCTAAATATGGCTGCAGTTTTTAGAAGTTCTTATTTTTTATTAACTTGTGTGTGTGTGTGTGTGTGTGTGCGAGCTCTCTATATGTGTGTGTGTGTTTATGTGTGTGCTTGTGTGTATGCTGTGTGTATGTGTGTGTGTGCACTGTGTGTGTGCACTATATATGTGCTGTGTGTGTGTGTTCACTGTGTGTGTGCTTTGTGTGTGCAGTGTGTATATGTGCTGCGCTGTGTGTGTGTGTGTGTTCACTGTGTGTGTGTTCACTGTGTGTGTGCTATGTGTGTGCAGTGTGTATATGTGCTGCGCTGTGTGTGTGTGTGTGCAGTGTGTGTGCTGTGTGTGTGTGCTGCATGTATGTGTTTGTGCTGTGTGTGTGCTGTGCTGTGTGTGTGTGTGTATGTGTGTGCACTGTGTGTGTGTTCACTGTATGTGTGTTCATGTGCTGTGTATGTGCAGTGTGTGTGTGTGCTGTGCTGTGTGTGTGTGTGTGCACTGTGTGTGTGTTCACTGTGTGTGTGCTGCATGTATGTGTTTGTGCTGTGTGTGTACGTGTGCGTGTGTACTATATGCAGGCATCTGTGAGTTCTCACATGTGACCATGTGTGTTCCATGACATGTGCACACAGGTCAACTTCAAGAGTTGCTTTGTCCCTTCCCTGTGAGACCTGGGCTCTAACTAGGGTTTCAGCTCACAAGGCAAGCATGTGGCCCGCTGAGTCATCTCTAGCCCTGTTGCTGCCTTTGCAAGGAAAGAAAAGTGTCAGGCCTTCTAAGGGCTGCAGGGTTCCAGGAAGCACTCCAGGCCTGAGCCCCTCGGCTTTGAGCTCGCCATGTTCTCACTGCTTCAGAAATATTTCATAATTAAATCTCATATTCAAATTGCAGGATGCACTTTCTGTGAGTAACATTAGTAAGAATACCGGGAGAAAACATTCGAGAGAAAAACAAATTTTCGATTTCATTTTTAAATAAACATTTCACGATCACTGAAGGCAAGTAGACAGAGATCCTCGCTGCACAACCGACCCCAGCAGCATCGTCTGTCCTGGCACCACTTCCAACGCAGGAGCTGCTGGGGTCAGTAAAGAACAAGCAGGTTGTGCTTTGCTCCACAAAGAGGCGTTCTGTGTTTGTTTACTGCTTCTCTTACAACATGTATTTGTTACTTGCCATATTTTTGTGACAGAATACCTTTTACACAGGGGAAGGTATGACCATACACACAATATACAACACACACAATACACAGTGTACCCTTGCTCACAGATCAGAGGGTACAGAACACTATACAAGCGAGGGAGGGAGGCCTGATGGTCCACTCCTGCAGGACAGGGAGGCAGCATCTTCTCACTTCCAGGTGGAGCAGGGACCAGAGCTATCCGACTGGAACCAGAGTTATCCTGTGATTCCCAAATGTGTTCCCCAGTAACCTACTTCTCCCAGCCAGGCCTCCGCTCCTAAGGTTGGTAGCAGTGCCTGCACAGGCTGTAGACCACCTGGACTATGAAACAGTGACTCGTATATTGGCTAGTAGAGAATCATTACACCAATTCGAGAGGGTAACTAGGAGAGAGTGCTCATGTCCGAGATGTTTCTGGTCACAGCTGGTTTTAGCCTGTCTACACAAGGAAGTAGCATTTGAAAGGTTTAAAATGTCTCAAAAGAACTATGACATCATGTAAATCCCAAATCCTGTTGAGAATAAGACCACCAAAATTGAGCCAAATTGAGCCAGGAAGATGAACTATGACCAGGTCCATTCTGAGGTACCCGTGGAGTGAACCTGTCACCTCCAGAACTCCCACAGAAGGGCACCAAGTCATGTGGCATGGGTGCTTAAAAAGCCAGAACCCATAAGGCTACGCACTTCCCACCAGGTCCAGTTGGTGGCAAGCATCTATCCTGATGTACTTCCTGTCTGGGTTATCTCCGGCCTCCAAGACCAAGCACATCAGGTGCCAAAGGGTCAACTTGGGAGCTAGACACCATACCCAACAATCCAAGAGGATGTGTCCTTGGGCAAGGGAGACTCAAGACTACTCACCCGAAGCCCCACCAGCACTCCAGGAAGTTATGTCCTTGTTCCATAGATCTCTTAGGCAGAGTAATTAAAATGCAAGGCTTAGCTTTTGCTCCTACATTATCAATGTCCATGTGTGTGTCTGTGTGTGTTTATGACTCTGTGTGTGTGTGTGTGTGTGTGTGTGTGTGTGTGTGTGAGAGAGAGAGAGAGACGGGATTGTGTGTGTGCAGTTCCTGCAAGTGCTTGAGGAGACCAGAGGTTTATTGTCACATGTTCCCTCTGTTGTTTTCCACCTTACTCTGGTGAGAACAGTCTCTCACAGAACATTTTATTTTATTTTTTAGGGACAGGGTCGCTCACTAAATATGGAGACAAGCTAGAAGTGGAGACATACACTGTTCAATGAACAATTATCTAAAGATTGGTTGGTTATTAAGAATAAAGTGTATGATACCAAGAACTGGAACTAAGGGATAGATTAAGAAGTGGAAATATCTAAAGCTCAGTGGTTTTCATGGTGTGAGCAGGAGAGAAAAGTTCTACCAAATAAAGGGCAGAATGAAACTATTCTGTGTGAGAGTCTTGATAGTCAAAACCCACAGGAGATAGATGATGGTATAGTTATGTATATATACATGCATATACACATGTGCATACATATACATATGAACACATAAACAGATGCACTGATAAACACACACATACCCGTACAGCTACATATATTACAAGTGCAAACACCTATATATGACTACATATGTATGTATATATGCAGATATATACCAAGCGTGCGTGCTAATTGCTGTATATCATGGATTTTGGATTGTAACTCACGTGTCACTAGTATTTACTGAGGGTGACAGCATTAGGAGACTAAGACTCTCGATGTGAGTGTCAGCAGCTCATTAAGTCTGTAGAATTCACACAGACCTGAAACTGCTCAAAAGCTCAAGTCTGTGTTTGAGAAATTAAACTTCCACGTTCCGGGCATTCTCTTCGGATTGGGGCTGCGTTAAGCGCCTGGTAGTCATAGAGATGGGCGTGTAGCACGAACAAGCGCCAAGACAACGGGACACAGGAGGCACAGAGAGAGCGGGCTCTGTGAGCTTGGGTACCTCGCTGAGCACTCCCGCTGTCTGCTCCTCCAAACAACAGCTATGTTTGGCTACAGAGATGGCACAGAGGTTGGGTGCATACTGCTCTTGCAGATATAAGTTCTGTTCCCAGCGCCCATGCTGGGCAGCTCACAACCACCTGGCAGGGCCTTGGGGAGATGAGGAGGTGGTGCAGGAGAAGGCAGCCTGAGCGGAATCTCTAGCTGGAAGGTAAGGGCTTTCCTTCTCCACCCACCACGACTACAGGAAGAGAAAGAAACATCATCTACCAGCCTAATCGGCTGGTGCCTTGACCATAAGCACCCCAGCCTCAGATCACAAAAGGAAAATTGATGCTGTGGCGGCATTTAGGATATTTTTATAATGTCCTAAATGATGGCCTACGCTCCCACTCAGTGATGTTTCATATTCATCTCAAATGTTGGAGTTTGTCTTCCTGCCCAGGACCCACTAAAGCTGATGTCACACAGAGCCAAGCACCATGGCCAACAAGGTAACTGTTTTAATTGACAGCATTTGGGTAAAGACATCATTGCAAGTGAGATAGTGGAACTCACATCATGTTACAGCTCTTAGAGAGAAAACAGGAGAGACGTGGATCCCTGATGGGAATTCACGATGCTCCAGAAATGTGGAAGATGTCAAATGGCAGGCCCTCTAATCACTACGAAGAATAAACTACAGTATCTGTGTCTATCTTTCCTTGGCAATGGATCCCTTTGAACACTGGCTGCCCACATGACATACTAATGTGCAGGTGTGTCACCTAGTCTCTTTTAAATGAAGCGAACAAAGGTGGCTGATGCAGCTTCTGAGATAATCTTCCTAAGTATTGCCACTCTGAGCTTTGACTTTACTCCTTTGTAGAGACAATGAAATGATTGTAGTGGGTGACGGGGGTGCCAACCATGGAATCAGCTGCACCATGAGGGCACAAGAAAAGGGTGTGACTGTACACCAAGGCTTCATCCTTCAGTAGCCACACACAGATTCCCACATTTATAATTGTAACTGCTGAGTGCACTCTGGGATCGTGAGTGTGCTTGGTCCACAAGACAACAGTGAGAAGCTTTCGGTTCTTACACATCCTGCTGTAAAAGTATCCATGATACCTGTGAACTTCTAGGATGATAAATCTGTTCCTATTAGCAAGAAAAGATGCTTTCGAATTGAAAACCTACCCAATTCACACCGAGAAGTGTGTGTCAACGGGTCTCTAGGTATCCTGCCCCAAGGATGACACAGATGATAAAGATCTGTGACCAACCCCTGTTTTTGTCAAGTGCAGCTTGTGTTTGTTTTTGTGTTTTTTAGATCAGACCAAGGCCTTACGCACTGTGCACATGCTAGGTGTGTGTGCCCTAACCCACTGAGCTACCGTCCAGTCCTGGATATCGCAACAAGATCTAACAGCCTTCCTCAACCTCACAATCTCTCTGCCCTCACGTCCCCGCCCTGCCTTCCCGGTACAGAGGCTAGGACGTTGCTTTTAAATTGTGAGTCGTTTATATTTGTTTAATGCACAATCAAGATTACCACAAGATAAGCAAGCATGATCTGAACTTCAGAAGGGACTTTTTAAAATACAAACTATGATTAATTTTGACACAAACCATGTTATGGCTCAAATTATGTGTCCTGGTGTGTTAGACTACTTTGAGAAGATTTCCTGACCTTCTTGACAGGTATAAATGAGCGGTGCTGCTCAGGCAGAGAGCAGATGTCTCCTAGGAGAGACCACTGTGTTTTTAGAAAAGCATAAAATTAGAATTTGAAAAAAAAAATAATGAAGTTGAAAAAAAGCAATTTTTTAATGAAGTGTAAATTGTTAATATATTCAAAAATGTTTCATAAGGCTGTGGGTCAAAGGACTTGAACACCTACATTCTTGGCTTTTTGCACAGTTCTTGTACCATGTGGGACTGGGCCATAATAATTATGAACAACCCACAGCTGAGAGTCCACAAGGCTTTACGCCTCAGAGCATTAATTAAAGATTCCTCCACTGAGGGGAACGGCGCTGTCATTACTTTTTAAGTAGGGATTGCCTGTCCACTTTTCACATTGGCTAATTGGCTCTGTCTCTCTCTCCCTTTTTTGTATTTTTGAGGATAGACTTTTTGTCCATTTGCTAGATTAAGACAGTAAAAACGAAAACTCTCATTGCCCTCTCTGCGGGCAATCAGAGGCATAAAGACACAACCGGGACAAGTTTGTTCTCTAAGTCTGTCTTCAACTCCCTCCTGCTCAACCGTAAAGTGAATACAACCATCTCTTTCTGAACAGCGATTTTCTTCAGCTCAACATTGTTTATTCACTGTTGATCATTTACAAGTTGTTAAAGCCACATTTCTTCTGCTGTTTTCTGGATGGATTTCAGGCAATATCATCTCAGAGGTCCTTTCCATATCAATATTTCAATCAGCCAAAAGTAAATAAACACAGTGCATTTTCACAAATATTGCAAAGGTAATTTCCTGATAACTTATTCGCTAACGGTTACTCAAAACTTTACATATTTAGTTCATGTAGAGTCCAGAAAGTTCCAATGTATTGAATGCATTAACTCCAGCTGTTCCATGATAGTGTTATTATTAGCACTAGCCTTTTACAAATTAAGAAGGTAAGGTATACAATGCTTAAGTAATCTGTTCACAATAGTCAAGTGAGCCAAGACATATTGAGCAAAGAAAATATATATTCTCTCTCTCTCTCTATGTATGTATATGTATATATATACACACACACATACATATATATCAGCATGATTGTGCCTATACTCTGTTCCTATTCGAAGTCATAAACTCTATTACAAAGAAATATACAGGCTTGAGAAGACACTCATGAACTTTAAGATATATGCCTGTATTCAGTGTTCAGCATGCGTGAATGTGTGCACACATATATACATACACATATGTATGCATGCTATAAGATAAAAGAATTAGTAGGACTAAATCACATTCTGTAATGGTAAGAAAAACACTTGCTAATTGCCATGGTTTGAACACTAGATATTTTGATCTTTAAGGAGCCAAAATGACATGACAAAACCACATGTTTCCATGGCCATTAGATCATAGCCCAAGACTAGAGACTTTGGAGAGCAACGCATTAGGTTTGAAACATTCATGTCCTTTGGCAAAGAGTAGTTGAGCTATGGAGGTCTGTCTGTGTGGCTGGTGCTGCAGGTGCCAGTCTCCTTAGGCAGCAGCTGGTGCGGCCAGGGTTTAGTAGGAGGCTTGGGTTTTACCATGGGAGTGGAGCCTCACAGGCAGAGCAGCACTGGACAGAAGCAGAAGTGGTGGTGAAGCTCCCTGCTGTTCATCGGTTGGTGTTTCAGAAGAGCATTGCAGCCTCTAATGCACTCTTACTCATTAGACATGGCCTCTTAACCATACTCTGTGAATTCAGTAACAATTAGACACAACTAAAGGATTTCTTGGTGTTCCTGTTTTGTAGTCTCCCCAGTCATTCACATCAGTTATAGTCAAGGGCCATTAAAGAGTCTTGCATGGAGGCCTTCCTCCTTCCTTATCTATAAAGGAAGACAAGACACATTGGCACAGTTAGTGCTGGTGAACCCACAGTGTGCATGGATTCCTATCTTCATATCTTCTATTTTCAAGTATTTTCCATGGTGTCAAAAGGCACCTTAACATTTTCCTGTGAAAAATTTTCTATATGAAACAAAGCAATATAAATCTAGTTCTATTAAGAACTGATTAATTTAGGGAAATATAAAATCAAGGTGGAGTTTTGGACTCAGGATGTCTAATGTTATTAATAGTAATTAACAATACAGTGAATGATGAGAACTCACAGGAAAAATTATTTTCATGTGCCTGGTAATTTGGGGAAATACATGAAAGTATTTTCAAAATGAAAGTGTTTTCAATTTTTCACAAATGTCAAAATTAAAGTACTAGAAAAAATAGAAGGTTTGAGGATATATGACTTATATAATTTATATCCTGGACATTGTGACACAATTGATCTCATTATGAGGGAATTCAAAGCAAACTTATACCAATGTTATGACATGTATCCCACAGACACCCAGATGTCCTGGAGTTACCAGGACCTCCCGTGGGTATAAGGGCATCCCGCAGGCTCCAGGGAAAGAGTCATCTGTTGCTCTTTATTCATAAGGTGGATCAGAGTCAAACCAAATTAGAAGATAGAAATAATATACAGTAGTCATAATCCTCTATTAATGTGAAATTACAAAACTGTCTTCCATGCACCGTGGTAACGATATAAACCTTTAACTAATATTGTACTTACGGTTGGAGCTCCATTATATTTTAAAGTCTATATGCAGAATATAAAATGCAGTGTTTTCCAATATTTGGCTACAAAATGCTTGGCTAGACAACCTAAAGTTTAATTAAGACATCAACTTTTTTATAATATCGCTTATAAAATTAAAAAATATCAGATGGAGTGTGTGACTTGTTCCAGAGACATTTAAAGAGATTGACCTTGTCCCATTAGGTGACTTCTTATGTTTTTATTTTAAGTAACACTTTAAGGCATAATCTTTCCCACAGATCAATCATTTAGATCTTCATTTGGCAAGTATTTATGAATATTAAATCCACCCTGTGAGAAGGTCAGAGACAGTTGAAAAGTCTCTGATCTCTACAACACAGGAGAAAAACAAACACGTGAAATCTGCTGTCTTATCTGTCTCACCACTAGTGTGTTGTGGTGTGATCATTCCTCACAGAGCAAGACTGTGAGGTTGGAGGAACCAAGACTCAGTATGCCTTAGTTTAATCTTAAATGTCCTTCAAAGATCAGTTCATTTAAGGACTGGTCTCCAGCTGTGGTGGTTTAAATGAGAAATGTCCCCTACAGGCCCAGGTATTTGAATACATGGTCCCTAGCAGGTAGTGCTGTTTAGGACAGTTATGGAACTTTTCAGGAGAGGAGCTTTGCTGGAGGAAGTGTGTCACTGGTGCCTGGCTTTAAGAGTTCTTGCCTCACTCCTCCATTACAAGTTCACTCTGCACTTCCTGTATAGGGATAAAGATGTGATGTCTCAGCTTCCTGCCCCTGCTGACAAGCCTCCCCCATCACTATGTACATCTAGCCCTCTGCAAACACAAGCCAAACTAAACTCTTCCTTGAGTACTTTATCATTGCAATAGAAAAGCAACTGTTGCTTTAGCCCATAGTGTCACTGATAGTTGATGGTATCCTTGATGGATGGCCTAGGGAATGGAAGGTAGATCACTGGGGGTTATTGTGTTTGGGATCCTACCCTCCTTCTTTTGATGCTTGGCCTCCATCAGGTAGGCTCTTCTTCCACAAGCTGGGGCCGTGGTGTTCAACACATGGTATCAAGCAACTGTTACCTGAAACCTTTGAAACTATAACCACATATGCTTAGCTCTTCATACTTTGATTTTCTCAGGCTTGTGACTAATGTGAGAACTGACTGGTGGCAGGGAATGAGGCAGCCATGGGGTGTACAGGCTAAGCCTTCCTAGTGCTAAGACTTATCAGTGAGAAGCTCAGAGCTGGAGATACCAGCAGCTTTCCCTAGAGGACAGGGAACAGGCTGAAGAACTGTCAGGCTTATCCTCACATGCTGCTTACGATGCAAGTCAGACTGATTTCTGGCCTCTGGGAATTTGTTTCTATGAATGACAGAATTATGCATAAACCTCTGGATACATATGAAAAACATAAAATGATTACATAGTATTTGTTTATGTGCCTCTCTCTCTCTCTCTGCGTGTGTGTGTACATGAGTGTGTCCGTGTGTGTGTCTGTGTGTGTGTCTGTGTGTGTGTGTCTGTGTCTCTTGTGTAGTCCAACATATGGCGATCAGAGGATAACCTGTGGAAGTTTGTTTTTTCCTTGCACACTGTGGGTGCCGTAGTTTGAACTCAAGCCATCAGTTTTGAAACAAATGATTTTACTCACTGAGTCATCTTGCAGGTCTGAAAAAACACAAATTCATGAAAAAGCATAAATAATGGACCTTATAGTAACTTTTATTTACTTCCATTGTCTGCTGATATATAAAATAATACATTCCCCTTTCGTCTCTCATCTGCTCCCTCGTTCTTGGCTATCGAGAAGGAACACTCTTTGCATTGAAAATAATCACCATGGGGCTAAGATGGATGAGACGTCAGATGTTTGAAGAGGCCAGTAAAGCTAAGTATGCTCAAAGTGGTACTTTGCGGTCGGACAAAGAAGGAAAGATCCTGTAACTGGAAATTACATTTACGTTTCAGGCTAATCTCACAGGAGCACCCAGCAACCGTCTTGACTGCCTTTACTCACGAGGTGGGAATTACCAGGGAATTGTGCAAAATATACTTCACCCATCACATCAAAGGCTTTGCTAAAATGGGGACTCTGATAGTTCTTCTCTTTAAGATACAGGCAACCCACAGACATTACTGCCCCACCCATTGCATCTTTCAGTGCATTAAGCAAGCCTCATTTCTGTTAAATGGTCTAAAGGGTGAATTTCTTCACCATTCGTGTCCACTAATCCATTCCCTGCTGCAGGGGTGACCTGTCTACCACAGTGACTACTCATATACTTTACACGACAAAGAATGACAGGCTTTATTATTTGATTACTTTCATGATTTCTCTAATATCAAGTAAAGACAGTCATCTCACAACAAACTAATGGGTAAATATCCAGACCAGTTTCTTATTAAGCTATTAAAAAGTTCAATTTAAAAATCTCCCAGTAGACTCTAATCTGTAATCTGAGGCCTGGGTTCTAATGGAATTATCATAAAATACATATTACTTTTGAAATTTCTTTCTTTGTAGTTTTACAACTAAAAAAACAACAACAGTTTGGGTTAATTTTGAATGCTTGATCTCTTATGAGTATGAACAACTGCACCCCAACCTGTCTAGTATAGAGAAATTTCTCTGTAAACATCAGTAACAGTGGCTGTCTGAGAGTGAGGCCAATCTCATCATTTCAAAAGTGGAGGGTGGTACCTCTAACTAGGTGCAATAAGGCAACACTGAACATCTGTGTTCAAATGCCTATGGCAGGCCAACACACACACATGACCTCACAAGGACACTCAAAGGAAAGTCATTGCTTCTGTGCACGAACATCGCTTTTCCCTTCTGGAAACGTAAGACTGAGAGGCAGCTTCAGGGATTTGAGAAAACACTGGAAAGCATCAGACCTGATCACACACTCATCACAAACTCCCAAGAAGCACCTTGTGGGGAATAGCCTTCTCTTGCTCAGAGGACAGATTAAATGACCTAGTAATTGTGTACCCTTTTCCTTCTAGAACTTCTATGAATACAAATGAACTGTTCAGGGGAATCTCAGTAATAGGAACCTTTCAATGATCTGATCATGAGCTGAACGTTTCTGCATAGCTGCTGCCCACAGTCTCCATCAGCCCTAATGGATATGACTTGGGATGTTTTGTGACTTACTTTTTAAAGTAGCTTGTTCCTAATGTTATTGAAAATATTAACAGTACCCACATTTACTCTGCAATCTTGTTTGCTGCTCCAAAGCAGACAATTACTTTTAAAGAGTCAAAAATACTTTTTTACGTTTCAATTTTATACATAAAAACTTAACATATATTTAAGAAGATGATGGCTACAAGTGTCAATCAGTATATACGTCTGTAGTTAGGAAGCAGGCATGAAATCGGTGAGATGGTTTACCGAGTAGAGGTACTCTCAGTCAAGACTGAGCACCTGAATTCAATCCCTGGAAACAGAAGGTGGAAAGAGAGCTAACACCTTCCAGTTATCATCCAGACTCCACACAACGATAATAATTTTAAAAAAAATGAATAAAATCACTAAGAACAAAAAAGTGAGCTCAATAGACTACAGTAACGCACTTTATATTGACTCCAAAAACAAAATTGGCACTGTGAAAGGCAACTTATAAATTAAACGTTTAAAAATCATTTTAATTGCAAAGGTAAAGGAAAATTGTTAACTTCTGTAATTCCGAATAAAATTCCAGGACAAACTGCAAAGCAAAACAGACTGCTGTGTACAATGTGCGTGTGCACATGGGCGTGTGTGTGTGTGTGTGTGTGTGCATACATCATTTGCACTTGGGACTCAATATTTAATGTTCATTAAGTTATAGTAGCCCATTAATTAATCTATTGTCAGCCATTTTTTTCTTTTTCTTTTTTTCTTCTTCTTCCTCTTGTTCTTTCTTCTTTCCTACTCCTCTTTCTCCCCCTCCTCCCCCTTCTTCTTCTTCCTCTCTTTGCCTCTCTCCCGTCTCTGTCATTCTCTGTCTCTTTCTTTGACTCTTTCTCTTCCCACCATTTCTAGCTTTCTTTTTTTTTTTCTTCCTTCCTTTTTTCTGCTTCCCAACATTGAAGTACCATCATTGCTTTATGGGGACATTGAATTTCTAACTGAGAAATACTACTATGCCTTCAAAACAAGAGCCCTTCAGTGGGGCAGCTCAGCTCTCTCACTGCCTGAGGACGCTGAGGTGAAAGTTCATGGCTGAGACTTTGGTCCGTAGAGATCGATGTGGCTGTGAATTCGTCAGTCACTGTCACTGATCTGGGAGGTGTGTTCGATGACACCATGCTGAGCACACATCAGTTTCTTCGTACTGTGGAACAGGAATGGCGGTGGTAACACAACTTCTGCTACCAGGCCTTCAGAAAATGCGTTAGGATTAGAGGAAGCGTAGAAGATGCTGCTCTGTGAGGATGTTGCTGTGAACAGCTCTGATGGGCGTGCGATGGGATGTGACTTGGAGAGTGTAAAGAATGATTCTCTGCAGTGAGATTTAGCTGCAAGATACCATGAGTCATGAGCATAGGGCAGGGCGGATCACATGGGAGACGCTGCATAAACACAGGCCGGGAGAAATGAGGCTGGCGCCCTCTGCAGGGAAGAACATGCCTTCCTCAGTGACCATGGGACACCGCGAGGAGAATCGTTGTATTGACAGCTGTCATTAGCAGATGAGTACTTCTCATTCTGCAGTGTGTCCGTCTGTTTCCTTGGAACGATAATGAAAAACTTAAAGAGTGTATCTTGAAGAGAAACAAGCAAGCAAACAAACAAAAACAAAAGCTAAACAAAACAGCCAGACAAGTCTGCTCTATAAATATGGCAACTTCATTTCCATTGAGATCCTGTTCCCTACAGCTGCCTGTTTGAGCCCCATTGTGGTGGATCTTGACTGTGGAGAGAAGAACCCACTATAGTGTGTATAACCAACACCAAGAATTCAACATGCACCAGATGTGGAGGTGAGTTCAAACAACTAGAAATGGGTTTTGCAGAAACCTTAGATCCAATGCTTTCACCAACGGGATGGCATCTCTGCACAACCATCTGAGTTTAATATCATGTTGAAATACTTGCCATAGGGCAATATTAAAAGGAAAAATCCCAAATCAAGTTGAAGAGCTGAAAACCTAAAATAGTCATCTTATAGAAATTGTAAAGCCTTATGAAAATAAATGAGACTCAGAATCACTAAGAACTCAGAACTCATTACGCTTGCATATCTTCATTTCTTTCCATTGATGGCCACAGATAAAATAGACTATACAGAAAAATCACACAGCTAGAGTGTCTGAGCCCCTGGATAAACAACAGAATGCAGAGTCCAGACTTGGTTGGTATTTCCATGAATATGAACATATTGCTTCCTCATTTTAAAATCAATTTGCTTGTTCTTAGGTGGTGGAGCAGATAAACAAAGCTGTCAGTGCCACACGTACTCTGAAGGTGACATCTGCAAATGCAGGTTTCATCTTTCCATTGTCTGAGCCACTTTAATCACTCATCCTCGCAGCTGTCTGAAAGGACCCTTCACTCATCCCATCCCAGGGGCAGAGACATGGAACTGGCTATGCATTTCGTCCACTTACGAAGCGATCGTGCATCTCAGCGTCTGAGCCTCTTTGAGGGATGCAGCTGTTTCTTAGCGCTGGTTCTTTTATGCTTCAGAGAAGGAAAAAAATAAATAGCTCCATTTATTGCTTAGAAAAAAATATGTATCTGTTTTGAATTTGCAGCAATTAGATTTCTCAGAATGAATGCATTGAACTTGGATCATTCTGGGGTTCAGAAATAATAAGGCACACGCTTGATTACCAAAAAGCCTCCTCTTGTCCATGTCCCATAATTTTAAAATTTATTCATCAGTCATCAATGCTATTTTCTTCAATGTTGGAATTACTGAGTCTATGGGAGCAGCACGGGGTTATGAGGAGGCTTCAGTGCTTACTGCAAGCGGTTACCTACCCAGGCATCCTTCCTCTTTGCAAACACACACGGGCCTGATAAATGTAGTGATGATTTCCAACATATAGAAACAAATAAAAATATTGATACTTTAGGCTGTTTGGACTTAGTAATAGCTAGGGTACTGAAGGGGAGCTCTCTTCAGGTTTGCATATCGTCCACTGCAGCCCTGTGTCATAGAACTGCCATTCTACGTGTTTACTAATCTGCTCAATTGTTTTCATTACATCATTGAATCAGGTATTTTCTACTGGCAGGACCCCAACAGCTGCTATTACCGCTACTGCAGATGTTACCCAAAGCAAGCTTCAATAAGGCGTTGTTATGCCAGTTGTAATGAAGAACCTACAACAGGTTAGCATTTTACAGCGGTAGGAATTATAGGTGGCTTACAATTTTGTTGCTGTTTTCAATTTTAAAATTACATTTATTTTTATTTATTTATTATTTATTTGGGGGCATAGCATGACATGTGTGCGGAGATCTGATGAAAACTTGTGGGAATCAGTTCTTTCCTTCCATCCTGTGGGTTCCGGGAACCTAATTCAGATCATTAGACTGGTTAGCAAGTCCCTTTACCTGCAGAGATATCTGGACAGCCCATAGTTTACCATTTGAGTTCAGTGTTAGATGAGGGTAACTAGAGACTCGCTGAGTCACTGCAGAACGCCATTTCATCACTGTGAGTAGGGGTACAAATGTGATATTTTTACATTTCCTTCTGTTAAGACTTTCAGCTACACTCTGTCAAACCCAGCTCTCTGGGGTATTACAAAACTCTCAGGCACATCTTCAGGATTTCCTGGGCGCTCTTGGTCTCCCCTACTTTACTCCGCTGGGTACTTTGAAAGCAGACCCAAGCCAGCCATTCCTCCTCCTCTTGCCTGGCCCTGGTCAAGCTTCAGACTGCAGAAGTTGATACCCTAAGGGGGAAATGAAAGGATCAGGGAAAACACGCAGGGCTTCTGGGAACGCTGGACTTTGCACTGCTGTGAATGGTGCTTGGCAGGCGGCAGGAGTCCCACCACCCAACCACAGTGCTCCGCGGCAAGATGACTCAGCCAGGACCGGCTCTGCCTCCCTCCTTCCTGCTTCTTCCCTGTATTTTTGCCGTTCTTTTGTACGGTGATTACATCAGCACCAAAATTAGACGTGTGAGGGTGCCTCCAGGCCCATCTTGGATTCTTATCATCAGTAGTTCTTTAAACATTTGTTACAGAATTTTCTTTGGCATCATATTTTCCATAAAAATAAACTAATGCTTTTGAAATCTCCTCACTCTCCGTGTTCTTCGTGAATTGTATGCCCTCGGGTCTAGGGAGAGCTCGAGAGGTAGTTAGCGTTATACAGCCTAGAGAGGCTTTAGCATATTCTGTCCAGCTTTAAATTTAAATAGCAGAAAAATTATCAGAGCACTCAGATCAAGGCTTTGAAGCTAATTTGCATTATTCTTTTAAACGAGGCAACAGATAAGTAATAATCTAGTTGCCTCCACAAAGAGGTCCCGCCAAGTGTTAATAACATGTATCTGTGTCTGAAGTGTATGCAAAACGTTCCTTTACATTCACAAAACTTTCTTAGTAAACTCTTCACTCGATAGATATCCACTCTTGTGGAGTTTGCCTCAAGTGAGATAAAAGGAGAGCGCAGAGATTTTGACAATATGAGGATTATGGAAAAGACATGATAAGAAGATTAGAAAGCCTATGTGTAAACAAATAAGGAAGACTTTTCCTTTGGTGAATACCAAAGGGAAACATGAAAAATTCATTAGTAATATGTCAGTTGTAAAATCCATCTCTAAGAAGGCGGCTCCGACACTTTCTTGCTATCCTGTGCCTTTGTTTAGTTCACATCACAGGAGATTCGCTGCATGGCTTGTGCTGAGGTGCACGCTTAATTTAGGATATGCCTTTTTTTTTTCCTGTTACCATAGAACGATTGTAATCTATTGTTGCAGGTCACATGGTAACATTGTGAATGCTGTGGTTCAAGTCTTTCTGCAGTTCTGGAAAAGCTCAGAGAAGGGCTTGGTGGTAGAGGCGGGAAGCTCAAGAATATTCTTGATTCTAAAAGAGAGATGACAGTACGTTCTTCACATTCTTCCATTTATAACCTGGAAGGCAAGTGTAGGACAGATGAGGAGAAGGTGAGAGTAGAGGAAATAACAACCAGCAGGTCACTGAAAAGATGTTATTTAACAGCTTTCATACCCCAAGGTAACCCCTGAATGTTATATAGTTCTGGAGGACAGAGGAAAGTATGGCTCCTAGTCTTATGGGAACTAAATTTCTTATGGGAAATATGACTACTCCCTCTTTGTGTGTGTGTGTGTATGTGTGTGTGTGTGAGAGAGAGAGAGAAAGAGAGAGATAGAGAGGGAGAGAGAGAAGGGGGCAGCACCGTTGAAACAATGAACAATTATAAATTGTAAACTTTGGAAATCCAAATGGAAATTGGAAATGTCTAGAATTTTCTGCCTATTTACATTCAATTATCAATGCATTACTTTCCCACGCGGTTTGCAATAGAAATAGTATAAGGTGATATGATAAATCACCATTAAAATTCAATACAATGTCCAAAATAATTTAATACACATTTAAATGCCCTAATTTGAGAGTTAAATATTGCCTCAGTCTAGTGCCCTGAGCAAACAAACCATTTAACCTCCACCTGGCTTCCTCAAACTGGGAGCTAACAATTATTTACCTACCTCGGAAGAGTGTAAGGACTAATTACTTAATGTGTATGGAGCACTTTAAAGAGGAAAGGAGCTGAATAAGTATTGCTATTAATAGTATGGGACCTTTAATTTGATTTTAGTGTTTGTGAACAATGCAAGTCTAATCCAGCAGCTTTCACACAGCCGTGGTTGCTGTGCCTCTAAACTGAATTAGCGACACTCACATTTTCTAAGGAGACCCCTACAGAAGGACTGCCATAGAATTACAAACATGTAAGTCAAGGACTGTGCTCAGGATTCGGAGATGACAGAGCCTTTATCAAACAGCCCTGGGTAGAGGACAGAAGAGATCGTGCCCGGATTCAACATGCGATGGCAGCAACACTCGCTCTGCTGCACAGGTCATCCTGCCTTCCGACAGTCATACTGTTGGGCAGGGGTTCACTTGTCCCATGGCATATGGGACTGTGAGGCTCGAAAAAAAATTATGTAATTGTATGTGGCCTCCGCAGCTCCTTGTTGACCAAATGACACGTGAGTAGAGCCAGGAGTGTTTGTGCTTACACATGGCTCGTTTCCTCCCAAGATGAAGACGAAAGAACAGTGGACCATCGTTGTCCCATTTCTCACGTCCCCTTCAGGAATCCTGAAGCTTGCTCATGTCCACATCACTAGACAGTGTCCCATCTGTGTGACTGTTCTTTCCGTCGTTATAGTGCACCCGTTTCTCTGTCCTTTACAGTAATCCATGTACTATAGAGACTCGCCGCACACTGCTGTATAGAGCGACCTGCACTTCAGACTGGGGGAACTGTGTGCTGCAGCTGAACTTTCAATGTCTCCTGTCGGTTCTTTCCTACCACCATCACTCTTTCTCGGGTTACTGTAAAGATCCGAGATGTGCCGAAGGCCTCCAAGTGTTCATTTCCTGCACCTGTTTAACTCACCTTTATTGTTCACTGATAACCATTAACTTGTTGCTTACCCTTTCCTCTTTACACAAAGTCTTGAACCCCTTGCATTTCTGTATATGTATGTATATGTATATGCGTATGTGTGTTTGTGTGTGTGTGTATGCTTGTGTGTCTGTGCGTGTGTGTTTGTGTGTGTGTGTCTGTGCGTGTGTGTTTCTGTGTGTGTGTGTGTCTGTTTGTGCATGTGTATTTGTGTGTGTGTATGTGTTTCTGTGTGTGTGTGTCTGTGTGTGTCTGTTTGTGCGTGTGTGTTTGTGTGTGTGTCTGTGCGTGTGTGTTTCTGTGTGTGTGTGTGTCTGTTTGTGCGTGTGTATTTGTGTGTGTGTGTGTATGTGTGTGTGTCTGTTTGTGTGTGTGTATTTGTGTGTGTTTCTGTGTGTGTGTGTGTGTTTGTGCTGTGTTTTGTGTGTGTGTGTGTATTTGTGTGTGTGTGTGTGTGTGTGTGTGTGTGTGTGTGTGTATTTCCATTTCTAACTCCTCCCGGGAAGGTAGCACCCATGACCTCAGGTAAGAATTTCAAATCCTCTTTCCTTTAGCCAATCAACATGACTTTCCCATAACAGCTCAAGCATGCTTCCTCAGCCGTGTTTCATGACCAGGGCTACCTTACCAGATGAAAACACTTTTCTTAAGACTGCTTTTAAGGCCATATTTGGGGCCCTGAGGAAAGACTTTCAGACACTTTCTGTTTTAAGTTGCATGGAAATGGAAGGTGGCCGTAGCTAGTGGCAGAAAGCGTGTGCTCTGAAGGAATAGGCTTTATTTTCATATAAGCTATCATGATGATTTATTAACGCAGCAAAGAACAGTCCTGCGGTATGCTTTATTGAAGTATGTGAAGCCTATTTCTGCTAATCTTTAGACTACAAAGCCAGCAATTTCTTATACCTATAGGAGTTTAAGAGTGCAAAAATTACTAGGGCACATACAGATAGACAGGGCCTGTGCCAGGCCATTCTTTCAATACACCTTGAGGTATATGTGTGGCAGGTATTCAGTCCTCATTAACTGCTTGGGGTTCAAAGATGCTCTATCAACTAGCTACCGATACTGACTTTAGCGCCTAATTCTGTGAATTTAAGAAAAACTGACACACTTGCACAACATTTGCTCAATCAGTATGCATAGCACCTGAGACACCTTGAGAAGAAGAGGACTTATTAAGGATGCCGTGCAGTGGAGAAGCTAAAATGGTTATAATAATCCTTCATGCCCATGCTCCACAGAACCAGAAATAGTATGGAAAACACCGAACGCAATCTCTTTGCTCAAGTGCAGGCTGCTCTTTGGGCTCCTAAGGAGAAACGCCTATAACATGGTTCATGGTAATTTCTCTTTACAGTTGAGAAACATGGTGAGTGGAGAGATTCAGACAAGTGATCAGGGTCTCAGTGTTAAAATAATAGTTGGTCAGAAGCCAGCAGCAAGGCCACTCTCCAGCAGAAATGCACATTCCTTTGCTCTGTGCGCCTTTACCCTTTATATACAGCCAGCTTCTGCAGGAAGGAGATCGAGCATTTGCATTTCAATCTGCAGGAGAATAGAACATATTATCCCAACTATTACCCTTGGAAGAGAAGCTACAAGTGAGGGTGAAATGCTTGCAAAGATGCAAATCACTTTCTAAGATACAGCAGCAGAGGCTCTTAATCCAGAGACGCTACACATTTTTGCTGGGTGGGTCTCCATTTTTCATAGAATATGGCATTTCTGAATGGTTTGTTGACCATACTGACTAAGTAGATTTTGTGAGAAACAAGCAGACAGTTAGAAAATAGCCTGTCTATGATGCTTTAGAGCAGAGAATGCAGAAAACCTACATGCATTGCATTACACAATGACTAGGGAACTGTAAGATCTGCAAGAATCACGCTGAAATCCTCCATAGTGGCTTCCCACCACTAAGCATTTCTGGTAGTAGAAAAAAGGAAGTGTTACCTTGAATTACGTGTCTTCTGATAAATTTAATAACCACGCATGCTTTAGCTGACAATATAAGCATCAGTTATGAAGGAGGAGAGCTAACCTTTACACGTCTGCGTTTACAGGTGCTAGCTTGTTAATATTCTAATGGTATGCTTGGTGATGAATATTTCAATTTCTTGACTCCGTTTTATGCTTTGCAATGAATGCCCAGTAATGAAATTCCTGCGTCTTTTTTATGTGGAACCCTCTTCCCCATGCCAGTATGAATGACTTTTGTTCTTCACTATAGTTACCTGGCAATGTGGGAGGATTTATCTTCTAGGCTGTTTCTAGTTTTGTTTTGTTGAACATTTGTCAATGGCCTGACTTCTGTCTCTCGGCCCACAATTGAGGGAAGTCCAGGGCTCAGCCCAAGATGTTAGACACATTGACTTCACTTTTCTCCCAAGTACAACTTAAAATATCCATGAGTGTTTGCTTGCTTAGTACACCACACTCTCAACAGCTCCTGCTTCTCCATGTGACCTCACGGGGCACTTTTCCCCCTAGGTTTCGTAGAAATCTCTGAATGAATTAAGAAGGCCTCTATAAGTCATATTCGTAGTCACACTGAGCATGTTTCTGTTAATATCCCAATTTCAGCATATCCTACTGAATTTTGAAAGTAACTATTACTAGTCACCGACTCATATGTGAAATTAGAATATGGGTAAGTTACCTTGGCTGAAATGATACATCTGCAGAGCAAGGGGATTTACGGCAGATGAAGACGATTACCAGAGAAGTATCATGCTATCTAATGAATATCACACACACACAGACAGAAGAAAATGAAACAGCTTTCTGGTGGAATGCAGTTCATGTCAAAAACAAGGGAAGGTGTCTAGAATTTGAAGTCTATATTATTTTTTCTGTCATCCCTTGGGGGTTACCTCAAAATTCTTCTTTCTTTAGGTGTGTAAAGGAAAGGGAGCTACTCTACGCTCTCTCTCTTCCTGATGGTGACTAGATAACAGGAATCAGGAATCATTACTTTAAATAAATTCCATGAGTCGAACTTACTTGAAAATTCTCAGTGGCCACAGTTCCCAAAATAATCAACATGGAATAAAATTCTCAGTAAAGCATGGGGAAAGAAAATGACGGCAGGATTGCTGCTCTGGGGCCTTGCTGGGATCTGAAGGGAACTTAAGCAAAAATAAATCCAAAATGGAAACATTTTCAAATGAAAAGCCCTGCCTCATTAGTCAAATCAGACATCTAAATTGGGAAGAGATAAATCTTGTCACATTTTGGACTTGTTAAATGTCTGGAAATATTTTCAAATGAAAGATGTTTCTAAAATTCAATGCAACAAAATGTCACTCACTTTTATCCTTAATTCTAAAATATCTGCCTGCCACAGATGTAAAACTTATCCCCATACTTTCATATTACTTTAGAGTCATCAGATTAAAGTTTGCCTTGGGGGAGGGGCTTTCAAAGAGACAGCTCTAAAAGGTTTCAGGCTTAATTAAATAAGCTCACTGAATTTAGCTGTTCTACTTTGAAAAATTCATACCCTGCAAATCACTGGTCACAATGTCCTTCCTTGTTTCTTTCCCCACTTCCTGAAGAACATTCACTTGAATGTACCAGACTCATGTTTCACCGGCTGCTACATGATATAAAGCAAACCAAAGGCATGAAGAGGAACACTGCTCTATAGTTAAGGGTAGACAACTCAGAAAATGGCAACTGATCTTGCTGCAGCATAGAAATTCTTACTTTCAGTAAGTTCCTTTGAAGCAAAATCCTAACTGAGATTTCACTCATGGTTTTATCTAGAAGAAGAAGCTTTTACATTGTAAGAAAACTGAACTGCTATCAATATTACCACCGATAGTGTTCCTTTAATTCCTTCAGATATAACAATAACATTTTATTTTGCTCAACAAATACGGCTGCATTGTTCTCTGATCTTCTGGAATATTGCACTTTAGTTATAAAATGCTCCAAACAGCTCTACTTTAATTATAGCTAGCGAGCAACATAACTTGATACATGTTGGATTAGGGGATTTATGTTCTTATGTAGTTGTGAGGTTTTTCAGTTGTGTAAGTGCAAAATAATTAAATTTAGATGCTGGACTCAGATGTATATGAAAGTTCAGAAAGAGGTAAACTCTAATGTTAAAGGTAACATGTGGTTTAGTGTGGTTAGAATAACTGATATACACTCTGCTAATGCTAGTTTGTGATTTTAAATGGCAAAATCCCATAACATTCATTCATTTAGTATAAAAACTTGAATAAGCTAGGGGAACACAGATGTACACCTACATACCTACACACGTGTTTGTATATGTATTTAAGTTCTCCGATTTGTTAACACAAAAGATGTACACTACAAACTTTGTTTTGCTACTGCTTCCCCCTTATAAACTGTCTTAGATACAGTGGCCTGTTACAGAAATGTATTCCTTATATTTTCCCTAGATAATGAGACTGATACAACCCATTTCTCAGTTATTGTCCCTTTAACATGTCTCAGTACAGGGATGGAAAGATGGTTTATGGTTTAGCAGGTTTAGCAGCCTGCACTGCTGTTATATAAAGCTGAATTCAGTTCCCAGCACCCACAGAGGGTGTCTCAGCACCAATGACTCCAGATCCAGGAGACAACGCCTCTGACCCCCTGCATGACATGATGCTCACACCTCACTCCCGTACACATAAACATAAGTAAAGGTAATGAAAATAAAAATCTTTTTAATGCCCAAACAGATTTATTTCAGACATCACTCTACTGAATACATTTTAGACTTCAATGTATTTTATGCAGGGACTTGAGTGCCTGATTTTTGGATTTGCAAACACAGAATTTTGTCTAGGCAAATGACATACAAGTGTTGCATAGTCCAACCTTCTCCATAGTTATTGAACTAATATGTACTGTTCCCTGCAGTTTAGGGAATACCTTCTACCTACTTCCACATTTTTGCCCACAAATAGTACTAAGCTCTCAGGTCCTCTCGAAGCCCTTAGAAGTTTGGCCTTTATAAGTTCACTTGCTGAGATTTCTCTTCACATTGAAAGCCTTTAATACCACATTTACAGTCAACTGTCAGTTCGTAGCCTTGACTTAGAACTTTTGCTGGTGGGTCATCTTTATATCAATTTATTATTTGCATCTTAGGAAAACGTACAATTTCATATTGCATTAATTTAGATACTATCTAGTGTAAAGTTTGCTGGACATAAGCGTTTTGATCCTGAGATCTGGTTTACCATCTTGGCTCTTGTGGATCTTCTATTTATTTGTCTTATTAAAACTTCGTAAGTCTGGAAAATGCTTCCTTCATTTTCTTGGGTTTGTGTGACTCCACCGCAGGCCCTGACTAATTTGGAGACTCTGTTGTAAAGTGTAAATCACACATGCACTTTTTTTTCCTGTTATGGCCACGATGCTGCACCAGAGTTACTTCAGTGGGCAGCTGAATTCCTGGTCAACCTAAAACAACTCTAATCTAAAGGCAATTGCAACATAGTTTATTCTGAGGCAAGTTAGTGACGCAGCCCAGCAGCAACTCAAGATTGGGAGGGAGTGTTTACAGCAGGTTATGCGGACTCGGACATCACCCCTGAAGACCGCAGTCCCAAGTCTGCACACGTATGCATGTACCACTGAGACTTTGGGAAGCAAACTGGGGCATCTTTGTGTAGATTGCACATGCTTTTTAGAGCAATCTTCACCTCACGGCTGGCAGAGGCTGATGTATGCTCCGCAAACCTCTTCAGGCGAGAATTTTACCTGATAGTCACAGGAACACAGGTCAGATGCAGAAGTTACTGATCAAGTGGCTATCGAAGGGACTTAGTTCATCTAAGTTAATTTCTGTTCTCAATCTACAACATTCCTTCTTTCCATACCATATTGCTTTACTCAGCCAAGTTCAAACTGCTTGATATTTAGTTGAGATTTAGCTCCTTTGGGGAACTTTAACTTTTGTTTTTTGGTCACATGTATTACCTAGGTCAGTTTCAGAGTCATGCTCTTAAGTGATCCTCCACCTTATAACCAACAACAGCCTCTGCACACATTACAGCCAACTACAGCCACTGCACACATTACAGCCAACTACAGCCACTGCACACATTACAGCCAACTACAGACACTGCACACATTACAGCCAACTACAGACACTGCACACATTACAGCCAACTACAGACACTGCACACATTACAGCCAACTACAGACACTGCACACATTATACCCAACTACAGACACTGCACACATTACAGCCAACTACAGACACTGCACATATTATACCTAACTACAGAAGCCACACACATTACAGGCAACTACAGACACTGCACACATTACAGCCAACTACAGACACTGCACACATTACAGCCAACTACAGACACCACACACATTATACCCAACTACAGACACCACACACGTTATAGCCAACTACAGACACCACACATTATAGTCAACTATAATCCTCTTTCTCACATTACATTTTATTAATTAATTCAACCCCCTCAGCAAAGAGCACTTCTCAAGACTTAGTGTTGACACTGCTGTAGAAACTGGAACTACAGGATTAGGTGTACACTCTGTGAAGCTCTACTCTAGGAGAAAGCCAGACACCAACTCTAAAAGATAATGCATGATGCAGACAAAGGTAAGTACCAATGAGGAACTAGGACATGGGAGAAGTCAGGAGAAGAAAGAGATGTCATTTAAGTAGGGTGTAATGCATGATGGGAAAGGCTGCATTTGAACAAAACCCTTAAAGAATGAGGAAATCAGGTCCTGAGGTGTTATCTGTTAGGGCACTCCAGAAGGAGGGCAATCTGCCCACACTTCTATTCTGGAAGCCTTGCTTTGGTCAAGGCAGAAAAAGTATGAGAGGCAAAGGAAAATCTTCCCAGACTGCCTAGCATTGGAGCCTGTACCATATTGGGAAAGCCTTCAATAGGATTTGGGGAGTCTATTGGGTAAAATAGACAGACATGAGGGTAGAAGAGCTTTGAGCAGAAAAGCAATCTGATATGTGTTTCTCTGAAAATGTCTGTTGCTTTCTGAGTGCTATGAAAATCCTGCCCTCTCAACCAAAGTCTTATTTGCATAATGAAGGAAACTTTTAGCTTAGTCTCATCCCACAATCCTTTAACAGCTGAGCTACATCACCTTACTGTGGAGGTGCTGGAGGCGCAAGGGAAGTTTTCTCTCCTTGTTTCCTGAGACTGTGGGAGAGGGATGACAAGAATTCCTCCACAGCAACTTTGCTCTTTACACAGAGATCTCGCTGAACCACAATGGCTCTGCCAGAGATCAGTGAGCAGGTGCAGGTCATGAGGAAGCAAATATCTAATTCACAGAGTTACATCAAGCCAACACCTGCAGGTAATACACTCAGCCTAGGCAGCCCTCCCCCCAACAATGTACAAAGCAATTACTATACACATAACTAGAAATAAACTTCCCCAACAGAGACCAAGTTGCCTACTCACAAATCTGCCAAAGCACTGAGAAACATGGAAAATCCAGAGGCACCAGCAGAGGGTTTTCACAGCTTGATCTTTTGTTGTGTCTTCTACTGTTACCTTTTTAGACCATACTCATTTCCCCACCAAAGACCATTGTAAAGCCTGGTTTAGGTCTTTGTAACTACGTAAACGTTTCTGATGGCCATGCCCGGTTGTGAGCTATTTGGTACCCAGAAGTCAGAACCGCTAAAGCCTGGAGACAGTGTGGGCTATTGTAAATCTACTAGGGGGAGAAATGATGATCTGGGACAGAGTTTCAGGTGGCTATGTAGGGAGTGGTTATTAGGGCCACCCATGAAGTTAGCTGATGAGATAATTGTGGAAGATGATGAAAGGAGAGCCCGGAAGGATGAAGCTACTGTTATCTGAGACAGAGAATACGGCCTGAGAGGAGGAGGCTTGGAAGAGAACTGGAGATGGCCATAGGGGAGGACAGTATCGGGCATCATTGTGGAGCAGTTTCCTCCAAGATTGAAACATTCCATTATGCAGGGAAATGCTTTAAGACAGAAGTTAAACAACTCAAGAAAGATTCTTAAGGTCGCTCCTTCCCAAGAGTAACAATGAAGACTGCTAAGAGTCATGCTCAGACAAAGCTAGCTGCAAAGAAGATTCTGAGACCAGACCGGCAGCCTAGAAGAAGCAGAAACCAACCAAGCTGCATGGAAGAGGTTTAGACCAACTGAGTCACATGGAAGGGAGACTCTTCAATCTGTTGGTCTGACTTCAGGCTTTGCAGTATGTTCCAGGTTCCCAGCTTTTGTGGCGGAGTAGGCTTTGGTGATGTGGCTGTCTTTGAGTCATTTCTGTTCCTGTAAGTAACCCTTAACTTGTATTCCTGTAAGTAACCCCCAAAAAACTCATTGGCTCACCAACTGGGCATGGGTAGTGTCCATACTTTTGTGAGCTGTGGGCTCCACATCTGGGGAGACTAGACATGTGTGTTGTATCTCCCCAGAAAAAGCATGTCACACAACAGACATGTTGACCTTGAATGTTATCTTCCACATCAGAAGGTATTTTTGAATAGCTAATGACTTCAGTCATCACACCAAAAATGAAGAAACTGTCTTGTACTCTGTCATGATAGACACCATTCCAGTGCCAAGACCAGGATACCAACCGCCAGTGAACTGAGTCTACCACAAATGTCTGCGAATGCAGTCCATAGGCAGCCCACCATCAGCAGTAAGGGATGTTGAATAGTAAAATCCAAAGACATGAGGACATGTAGAGGTCTGAAGCCAAGTGAAGCAAATGCTTTAAAGAGGAGAAAAAAAGATTTCATCAAAATTTTCTAAAATCTTAAGAAATTCAGCAACAATCAGCTCTTGGGCTCATCACTATGGAGTGATAGGAAGCCTCTGTAGGAGATATTTGAAGGAAACGACAACAGAAAACACATGATTTGTGTAGATTATAGAGGTTTGCTGTTAACAGGACAAACTGTGTTCACAGATTCCCTTACATTGAGTTATCGTCCACTTCTCTAACCGAACCTACCAAAGGCCTAGGCTTCACATGTTCAGTATTCTGCTTCACTCTGTGAATTAAATATCTTTGCTAAGGAATTTTGATGAGAATTCAAAAGTTTAACTTGGTTGGTAATAGTTGAGCATTTGTCAAAATTTATCACACTACATTCACACCACAATAAGACGTGTATTCACAATACATGGCTGGGGCGAGGTTAGGGAAGAGTGGGATCAGGGCTTTCATTTGATTGGTTTGGGCTCCAAGACTGTTAGCACAGTGTGATGGCTCATTTCCTAGTGTTAACTTTTCATACATTAAACATTACCCATTATAGACAAATTAAATATCATTCAGGTTTTTCTGAATCTTTTAATTATCTCCAGTTTAATGGTTATTTCTCCATATAAATTATTGTATTACTTATTCATATCCCTTTCATCTTAATTAGATTTTTAGTAGTTGATCAATGTTTTGGTCTTATGGTATAAATTTAGGGCTCTTTATAGTTTTCTATGTCCTGGTTTATTAATGTGTATTTTAAATGTATTAATTTCTTCACTTGACTAATTTGGTTTTATTTTGTACAGTATTCTAAATTACTTAATCAGAAGCTAAATTTGTCTTTCTTTCATTATCTACTTATTAAGATCCATACTTTTGCTCATCCAACTTTCAGTTAAAACCTCTAGTACTTTGAATGCAGGACAATGGCACAGGCAACTAGCCCACAGGTTAGGCGGGATATGAGAGGGGCAGTGTCAAGCATGGAAATATCTAGCACCTAGGCTCAGCAGCTCACACTGCACAGGCTTAACAGGAATAAATAAATGTCTTGCACAAGTCAGGAATATTCTGTCAACTGACATTACTGTCAGGACACCCCTCAAGAGAGAAGGAGTCCTGCTACTGGCAAGCCATCTGCTTTGACAAGCTAAGCTGTGGTTAAGTACCCCCTCCTCCTAAGAAAAAGACCCAGTATATGAAAACTTGGAGACTTAATCACAGATTTACCTCTGAGAATGGAACTATTAGCCATAGCTCTGATGACCTTCCACAGACTAGATTATGCCAACCGGGATTTATTAATAGTATTCACTCTCCAAAGAGGGAAGAAAATCTATCCAGACCTATTTGTATTCAGTTTATTCTCTAGAAATCCAGGATTATTGACTATCATCGTTTCCTCATTCCTTATTCTCTCCAGATAGAAATGGAAATATTGATGGTGTTTGAGGTTAAAATAGCTTTTAAGTGCTTTGGATTAAAATCTTTATACAGATGCCAGGCATCTTAACATACAAAGAGTAACATAACAAAACACATGAGACTTCTCCGTATGTTCAATTGTCCAATATACAGAGAAGAAGAAGGACTGTTACTCTCTATGCAAGATCACTAGAGGACAAAAGAGGGTGTTCCTATTCGTCCCTTGTCTGTGCCCCCGTCAGCATGCTATGGGAATTTCCATGAAAATATTTCATGTACGAACTCAAGGTGCAGTGGCCCACACAGAAGATGGTTACAGAACTACTGAAGCAACATCGGTTGCTGGGACCATAGTTATTTATTATCTTTGATTTCAGGAATTGTTCCATTGTACATTTTCAGAGAATTCAGCAAAAGACTTTCTTGTGTATATAAAGAGGCATCTCTAGGCTATTTCCTAATTTTTTCTTCCGTATGAGTACCAAATAGGTCACAACTGGGCATGGCCATCAGAAACGTTTACGTAGTTACAAAGACCTAAATCAGGCTTTACAATGGTCTTTGGTGGGGAAATGAGTATGGTCTAAAAGGTAACAGTAGAAGACACAAGAAAGGTTCAAGCTGTGAAAATCCCCTGCTGGTGCCTCTGGATTTTCCATGTTTCTCAGTGCTTTGGCAGATTTGTTAGTAGGCAACTTGGTCTCTGTTGGGGAAGTTTATTTCTAGTTATGTGTATAGTAATTGCTTTGTACATTGTTGGGGGGAGGGCTGCCTAGGCTGAGTGTATTACCTGCAGGTGTTGGCTTGATGTAACTCTGTGAATTAGATGTTTGCTTCCTCATGACCTGCACCTGCTCACTGATCTCTGGCAGAGCCATTGTGGTTCAGCGAGATCTCTGTGTAAAGAGCAAAGTTGCTGTGGAGGAATTCTTGTCATCCCTCTCCCACAGTCTCAGGAAACAAGGAGAGAACACTTCCCTTGCGCCTCCAGCACCTCCACAGTAAGGTGATGTAGCTCAGCTGTTAAAGGATTGTGGGATGAGACTAAGCTAAAAGTTTCCTTCATTATGCAAATAAGACTTTGGTTGAGAGGGCAGGATTTTTGTAACACCGGAGGAGCTTCAGTATCATTAAAACCACCTGAGATCAGATGATTTGATTGGGGTTCCACCATCCAGAATGGCACTTGCCATGACAGGTGGTTCCCTATGCTGAGGTCTGGTAGGGTTTGTTTCTATAAAAATGTCTCCTTGTCTTCCTTGCTGAGCTCATACAGTAGCTATCAGCTGCAGGCATTACTGCACAGGATGACTGGGTCTGCCTGATGGTCCATTAGTGCTTATACTTTGCTATAGTTGTAATCATTTTCGAGTGGGCATCAATATGCATGCAATGGATCAGCTCATGAGTTAACACATTTGAGTATGTCTTCACAACGTGACCCTTACAGCTGGGACTTTAGAGCTGGCTTAGGACTTCACCTATCTCAGCATGTTGTCTGTGACCTGAGCACCATAAGCACTTTCAATCTTGGTCTCTAGAATTTAATCCTGTGATCTAATGGTGACATGTAATTGTACTGGTAAAGCTTATAGCAGTCTGCTAATTCATTCAACTTGGAGCCCATTTCAGTCGTGACATTTATTGTCTTTGAACGTGTGAAGTTGCATGTCTAAAGCTTCCGGGAAAGGATAAGTAAACAGCCCCCTATTTATAAAAGAAGTCTCTTTTCATCCTCATTTGTAGATACCATTGAGATTAAGAAGATTAAGTAGAAAGTCAAAAGCTGACTACCTTTCTAAATAGCCTTGGGGGAACTACCCTATGTAAACTCTTAACACTTTATGATCTAAGTGTGACCACTTATGTGTGTCCTTCTGTTGACTTTCTAGAGATGTGCAAAGATCCTCGGGGGAGTAGGGGTGGGGGAACTTCCTCCAATACTCAAGGTAGGTAAGTAGATGTTGAGTCTCCTTTGAAGTTAAAAGTCTTCCTTCAGTGTTTGAGAGTTATAACCCAGAGGACTCTTAAGTGGTATAGTCTTAGGTTGTACTTTCCATCAAAATCCATTACTCTTTCAGTATTGGGATCTATAGCCCACTCAATGAAATACTGTAAGTAGTTTTCTGCACAGGGACCATTGTTAAAAGTCATCTTTGTGCAGGCTATATCCTCCAAAATTTAAAGTTGCACTAGATGCTGTCTAACTTGTCAGAGGTGTGGAGCAAAGACAAATATTCTTTTCTCCATATAGAGAAAGCAATCTGAGTGCCCATAATAACTGGGAGTACTGCTAACACTGCTGAGCTGAAGAGCTGTTAGCCTACGGAACCCACAGTTTGGGTCCAGGCACCAAAGACTTTCTTTGGAGATTAATTTGGTAAAAATAGCTATTTAAACCCAGCATCTTCCAGTAAAAATAAGAATGATTTCTCAAAATTATAATTTCAAATATGTAAATTGGGAAGTTTGTCACACACATTCTTGGCCATGTATTTGGTTATTCTAAATATCAGAAACAAATATCTAAGCTTCTCATGGTATTTCAGGACACAAGTGCATGCTGAGACCATTGTATTTATAGGCAGACAATTATGGCCCAACTGTAGGTGAACACACTAAGCCTGGTTGTTCATGCTACAATGGACACAACAGGATACATCAGCTTCCTCATGAAATAATCTGTTTTATGGGTATCCATGCCCATCCAAAGGTGATAATAATGAAGGATAATCTTTGCTGAATTCTAGGCAATTAGTTTCTTCAGCTTTTGTAGACAGAATTGGAAGGTAAACATCAGGATTGAATCAGCAAACAGCATCAATTATTCGCTGGGATGTGTGTGTGCTTGGAAGGTTGTATCTTGACACATGAAGGTGTTTGATACAATGTACTTCCTTCCTTTCACCTTGATAAAATACATAGCTGAGTTTTGGGTAAACACAGAGGTGTCAAAGAGTAATTTGATAATGTTAAAAGGTTCTTGCTTCAGTATCCTAACCTAAGGTAGGACTAAGAATATATGTTCTGTAGATAAAGTTCATCCATATGCATCTCAACTAGCTAGATTCAAAGTAGGATATGACTGTCAGTGAATTTCCTATTCTAATATGAAGAGGTGGATTGCAAGAAAGTTCATAGGCAGAGTATATGCACAGGAGAAGACCCAGACAGGGTTAAGAAGGTTATTTTAGCACTAGAGACTTATAGGTTTCATATGACTTTCTTTTGGCCATCTCTCTGGCATAATGGTTAGGCAAGGTGCATCAATATGATGCAGAGGTAAGTATGCTGGCGAGGGGGCCTTGATGATGAGAATCTGACATTGCACTGCAGGTGTGGCTGGCAGAGTTGTAAGAGCAGTGTAAGTAACAGCGAAAGAAAGCTCACTTGGCCTTGCATAATTTCCTCCCTGGATGCTCTGGGATTATGTTAAGCTTCAGAAAAAGATCAACTGGGCAAGAAGCTGAATGAGCCCCTAGGCAGCAGTATGGAGTAAATGTCCAGAGTAAATCAGGCAGTGCTTATAAAGGAGACCAGAAGTCCTGGTCAGCTACAGCGAAGGCCAGACTAGGAATGTGCAGGTAGACCAGAGACGCATGAATGACTCCAAGTGTGATCTGAAGACAGCGAGGAGATGAATTGCGAAGGAGATAGTCAGGCTTGAACACACGACTAACTCATTATTCAAATCGATCGGTCGGGTAGCACTTACATTTAAGCATTAGTAGAATGGGTTTCTGTTAGGAAGGAATTGAGCTTAGCGTGGCAGTGGGGGCTGAACGGAAACATCCAGAAGGTAGTGCGTAGGGCCCGGGAGTGTTTGGTGATACAGATCAGAATGTCGTCTTCAGCATGTTTTCCTCAAAATGTTTTGTAAAGAACAAAATTCTGCAGGACACTAACTCAAATGTTCGACTCCAGACATCACTCTGAACACACAGGACAGGAGACTGGGATGAGGCAAGGTTTTAAAGTAAGAAAATGGAGCCTGTTCTATGATCCCTGTGCTGGGGAGGCAAGGGCACTGTGCGATCTCTGCTGGCACGGGCTATGCAGCAAGACCCTATTTAAAATAAAACAGCAAACTCACGTTAAACTGACTGCTGATGCTCACTGTGGAGAGGACCAGGAAATGGGCGTGGGGGGAGCCTGTCTGTCACTTCGCCATTGCAGCCTGAGTGCTCTGAGTCCAACTCCTTGGCAATAAAAAGGATTTTAGTTATCCAGTTTTCCAAGTTTTGAAATATTTTGTGCGCACACACAGGCACACACACACACACGTGCGTGCACACACACATACATACACATACATACCACAGACATATTCACACACATACATAAACACATACATACATACCACACATATACACACACACACTCACACACACACTCACACACACACACATACTCACCACACATACACACACACACACACTCACACACATACACAGACACACACTCACACACATACATATACACACACACTCACACACATACACACACACATATGCACACCACACACATACACACACACACACATACACACACACACATACACACACACACTCACACACATACACACACATATACACACACACATACACACCACACATACACACATACACACATACACACATACACACACACACACACTCACACACATACACAGACACACACTCACACACATACATATACACACACACTCACACACATACACACACACATATGCACACCACACACATACACACACACACATACACACACACACATACACACACACACTCACACACATACACACACATATACACACACACATACACACCACACATACACACACACACACTCACACACATACACAGACACACACTCACACACATACATATACACACACACTCACACACATACGCACCACACATATACACACACACACACTCAAGCACATACACACCACACATATACACACACACTCACACACACACCACACAGTGATGGTACTAAATGTGGGCGTGATGTGCATTTATGGCCTCTAAATATGCTCTGTGTGTGAGGCTTGAAGATAATTGGGCAGGTTATTTTCAGCACAACAATATGACTGATCTGTTTCGTGAAGACATGCTTGCAGCCTTTCAGTTGTACCATCATGGAAGAGCAAATACATTTTGGATTTAGGAACTTTTGGGAGTGGAGGAAGTTTGGAAACGAAGAAGAAAACTGAACACAGACAGTGAGAGGATTGAAAGCCATAAACAAGATTTCAATTAAATGGGGGGTGGAATGCAAGTGGGGTGGCCACAGCTCCCAACCATGGTAATCCACGCAGCAGGCTTCCTTTCGCTGTTCACGTCAATCAGTTGCGTGAGACAGGAGGTGGAGCAGTTAGTTGTGATGATAGAGTTCTAACGGAAGTTGGGAGGTTAAAATGAAAATGAAATCTAGTTCAGGAAATGGGCCTGATATCAAATACTACAGGAGCATGAATCAGGAGAGGGAGGCAACACCCTCCCCCACCTGACAGGTCGTTTCCATGGCAACAAAAGGGGCACTTACTGATTGTGTTGCTCCTGCCCTCTGTTGCTCCAACTCCAGGAAAGTGTCCTCTCCATACACTCTCATTGATATTTAGACCCCAAATGGCAAGGTTAAGATATTTTATACTGATATTAATCCCACTATAGCCAAGGTCATTACACTTGTAATTTTACTATATTATTTCCTTTTGCTTCAGCTGAGCATGCTCTGTTAACTGCCCTAGAAAATAAACTCATCGCACACGCTCCACAGGAAACTTAAAGCAAGTTATGTCACAAACTCTCTAATAAAGAGGATTTTATTTATGAATAATACTTCCCCTGGTTTAAGAACTAGGCTGGGATGGCGATTTGTTTGTTTGTTTATTTGAGACAGGGTCTTATTACTTTGACTACACTGGCTTGGAATTCACTTCGTAACTCAATCTTGCCTTCCCATCCTGTTTTGGATTTCTAAGTGCCTGGGATGATGTAAGACACCATGCCTGGCTGGGACACAGTTCTTATCCAGTCATCATCTGACGGACATCTAGGCAGGACCCATGCCTCATGGTTGTGAACAGAGCAGAAGTGAGCATGGTGTGCAACCTATGGTTATGTGTG
The DNA here is from genome assembly GCA_026225945.1 of Cricetomys ansorgei. Taxonomy (NCBI): domain Eukaryota; kingdom Metazoa; phylum Chordata; class Mammalia; order Rodentia; family Nesomyidae; genus Cricetomys; species Cricetomys ansorgei. The sequence goes on along the minus strand of JAMJFZ010003867.1, from coordinate 923,450 downwards.
TGTTGTCTTCTGAGTTCATTTATTGTAGAAATTTTATTGATGTTTAATTTTCAGATTATCAGTTCCTTACTTTGTATATTTTGGATTATCTATCTATCTATCATCTACCTATCTATCATGTCTTCTGTCTAAATTGAGGTAGAAAAGTTTCTCCAGCTCTGTTGACTTTCTCTTCACTTGGTTGTAGCATTTTAATATCTATAGCAATGTTCAGTGAGATCTCTTTGAGCTTTAATTCAATGCACCTTCTACTGGTTCCCATCAACTTCCTCTCAAAAAATGTGATTATCACATAGTACCTTTCATCCTAAGAAATACTTTAGGAAAATTTAGTCTGTGTTCCACTCTAAACCTTTTCCAAATATTTTGTTTTTAGCCTGAGTGCTGAGGGTAGGCAGGAGGGGGCCCAGGATGTATTCTATAAGTTGTATGAGAGAAGACAAATTTAAAAAAAAAAACATGTGGAAACCTGTATAGATAAAAACACCCGAATGTCTAATCCTGAAACCGACTTCCTTTCAGTGGGAGTGGACATATCATAGCTGCAATCTTGTCTTTGCAAATGATAGTTGAAATATAGAGTGAAAGATGGAGATTTCACAGATGTAAGCAAGCATGGCCACATTGATGATGCTTAGACTCCCAGTATAAAAAATATTATAATTTAAAAGATCAATTTATTATAAACAATTTTATGTCTTCTCCTTTGGAATTATCTTTCAAACTCCCATGTGCCATTCTCCTTCTTCTCATAGCAGCTGACGTCTTTCCCTGGGAGTTTCTGCTGTTCTGAGTGAGCAGGCAGTGCGTACGGTACACACAATGTCTGCTCTAGTTGGTGCTCCTCTAACTTCTGTGATGCTTGCTTTAACATGGAGTGAAATGCTATCGTGAACTTCAACTCACGAATCAACAATGGCGGTGGGGTCATTCCTTTATTTTCTACCAAGGTAGCAGCAGCACGATGTCAAAACCTAAACTCAGTTCTATCAGCTCAACAGCTGAGACCTTCATAACTCCACAGCCTACTTCTCAGAAAGGCCACCTCTAAGAAGATCTTAAAATATTTCCAGACATTGACAACTTTTGAATTAATGGCACGTTCTGAAAGTCACTACCTCAGGGAATAAGCACAAATTTTTGCTGTATTTACTAAATTATATATTATGCCTTTACAAACTTCTTGCTGTTTCAAAATGAATAATGAAAGAGACAAGAGGGGAGTTGGTCTGGAGGTTCAGGGGACTTGTAGGGTAGACCTATTCGTTATTTTGTTTATTTGGCTATCGGCTCTGACCGTTTTTATAACCTTACTACATAGAAGTTTAACACACGATTGTTACTAGTGAGGTAACTGCTACTAGTGAAAATGTCTGCTACTAGTGAGGACTTAACCTACATATTCTACAAGGAAAATAAACTTCTGTTTAAATGATCAAATTAAAAAACGTTGAAAATAGCTATTAAAAAAAAATTTGCTTAGTTTCACTCTTGACCAAAAGGAAAGGTGTGGTAAATAAGAATGCTCTAGGGGGCGCTGTAGAGAGGGCTCAGTGGTTAAGAGCACTTGTCACTCTGCAGAAGGCCAGGTTCAATTCCCAGACACCAAATGGTCGCTCACAACTAGTAACTCCAGTTCCCAGGGATCTGATGCTCTCTTTAAGCTCTGCAGGCACCAGGTACAGATGTGGTACACAGACATACAGGCAGGAAAACACAAAAACACATGCACATAAAATAATAAAATAAACAAATCGAAACAAATTCTGCTCAGTTATTGACATTTTTTCCTGAGGTTGTAGCTAATTGGTGCAGTTATGAAGCAGTGGATTCAGTCTCATTGTTATGGTGCTAAGTGAATGTCACTAGTAGTGGGCACTCCAGTGTTTATTTGCAACAATACAGCAAAGGTGCACATGAAAACATATGGACAGACATCCATAAAAGTTTGCTCTGTTTTGGGAATGTTTACATGAACACAATCTTTATTTAAAAAGATGTATTTGTGACAATTTTAAATGAAACATTTACATGATTATTTTTATTCTGTACATGACTAAAAGTAAATTGTAAAAGTAGAGGTAGCAGATGACTGTGACATGAAGATTTTCCCTCAGATTGTGTTGGGGGCCATAACTTCTGAATAGAGGTAGAAGGTAGTGAATATGCCAATAAAAATCTTTAAGAGATAGTTCTCACCATTCAATGGTACCTGAGAGCTAAAGTCAGCTTTTTTTTTTTTGGCACGTACAATAATATAGTTGACATATGTATATATGTGTATGTGTGTGTATGTATATACACATATATATACGTTGGTGTGTGTGTGTGTATATAATGCATATATATGTATATATATACACGTGTATATATGTATATACATACAGACACATATATGTATGTATACACACACACACATACTCTCATGGTGATTTGATTTTGTTTCATGTATTTTTCAGAACACTTCATCTTTAGTCAATATCCAAACATTTGGATTCTAGAGACTTTAATGAACTCTGGGAATCAAGTACCAGATGGCATTTTAAAGAGGACTGCTATGTATCATGTAAACAAATAGCGGGACTGTCCTGGCTGGTACTGTCCCTTCCTCAACGACATTAGAATGTGAGCTTTCCTTGTTGCAGAGTGGTGTCCACCATCTTTTGAAAGTGAAAGAGAAAACTTTTGATTTCTTTGGAGTTTCTTTTTCTAATGAGTTGGTAATGCGTGCGACACCCACTGCTGATGTAAACCTGATAGAATTCTCAACTCATTTAGCTACTGTCTCAACAGGCAGACAATGCCTGGTGGGAGTGATGATTAAAAAGTGACAACAGAGGCAGCGCAAGCATGGAACAAATCTAGAATGGGAGCTTTGCTGCTGCTGGGCTGTCCTGTCAGCCCAGAGAAGACAGCACTTTAATTATGCAGTGTGTTGGTTGAATGATGGGCACACCAGAGAGACAGTGAAGCAAGAAGAAACTACCCTTTGATCATGAGCCCAGGTCACCCACCAGCAGGGGCACAGTCTTCAGGATGAGCAAGGTGAGCCATGTTTCCTGAGCTGTTGGGTGGTGTTCACAAGAAAACAAGGAGGTAATTAATTCCTGCGTGTATACAGTCAGCGGGGAGCAGGGAAGCAGGGCCATCCTTCTGCTGCTCAATTATTTCATGATTTTCAGATTCCTAGTGCCCCTCATTTTATAATCACTTAAGAGAAGTAAATCCAGTGTTAATCTATACTGGTTTCTGCATTGAGGAATACAGCTCAGAGCTACCTGGCTGGCTCATTTGATTAAAGTGGTATTTGTAGGGATACATATCAGAAATAAATAAATAAAATTACAAAGAAAAAGAAATATTTATTTATGGTCCTTTCCAAGGCACATTGGTAATGGTGTCACAATCTCTCTCTCTCTCTCTTCTCTGTCTCTCTCTCTCATTTGAAATTGATGATTTTACACACACACACACACACACACACACACACACACACACACACACACACACACACACACACGGGGCTGGGGACATCAGTTTGAAATTGATTCTTTTGTTCTCAGGAGGTAAACTTCATGAAATAGCCAATATTTCTGTCCAAAGTCAATAAAAGCATTAATTATTTCTTCTCAAGATAAAAGAGAAAGACTGAGATTTAAGTTCAGAACAATATGGCTGTCAGAGTGACCGTCACATTGCACAGTGTGTGGGGACAACCAACATATTAAAATAAAGCACACTTGAAGTATGAAAATGTCCACTTATTTTCTGAAAATGTCAGCAATTCATGTATGTTATGAAAAGCATGCTGTTTATTTCTCCCAGTCTGCGGAAGGCTGCCTCCTTTTGTGTACTGCGCCAACATACCCTCACAGGAAGAACTGATTATGCTCGCTTTCTTGTCCTCGGGAGACTCACTGTGACACAACAAGCATTCAAAATTTCTGTAACATCAAAGGCTGTTAGCAAGTGCTCGAGTTCAGATTCAAGCCCTCCCCTGAACAAAGGGTGAACATACAGAAAACCTCAAAACAGTATACATTCATACATATGGCGGGGAACTGGTCTGTTCCTGCAGAAACAAGAGAAAAGCAGTTTCCCTGGGAACAAGGCACCACGTGAAAGGGCACTCTCAGATGAGCCCCTCCTTGGAGGACGGCTTTCTGCTTCATTTTGTGTTTTGTTTTTCTTTTCTTCCTTTCTGATTCTCTGTTTGCAGATGATCTTTGATAGAAAATCAGCTCCTTGCTGGGGCAGTTAGACTCAGGGAGGAGAGAGACGCTGACAGGTAGCAAGCAGCCTGTGCATCACTGGGAAGGTCTGTACCTCAGCACCGATCCCTATCTGCCTGTTCCCAAACTATACACACTTTTACCTGCAATTGCATTAAAAAAAAGGATGTAGTGAAAAGAATGTATAATCATAAATATAAATATATACGTGTATGTATACATTTATATATACACACACACACACACACACATTTATATTTATATGCTTTGTTCCAAATTGTACCTGCAAGTCGCTGGACGGAGTCCTGAGAGGTTTGTTTCTGGGTTCTTGTTTCAAAGCGTTTTCACCACAACAAAAGCGGCAACTGACAGCCTTCAGGGGTGGCAAGACTCTGTTAGTAAAATAGACTCCAGCTGGTAGGTAAATGTGGTTTGTTGCGCCCTAGCCACAGGGGACTCGGTGGACATTCGCCGAGTTAGGTTAACAGTGGGTGAATGAAAAATGGTTTAAGGTAATTTCCTAAATGGCAAACGGCAGTGGTATGGATTTGCATAAATTGCAAAATGCATTAAAAGGCTCTTTCTTTGGCCACCTACATTTTTTTCTTCAATACTTCTTTTGAATCACTTGGAAAATTAGTAGCTACAAAATTATATCCATTCAGCATGGACCCTGGGAGCTACTTGGGAAGGGTGGCAGAAAGAACTGGACTCCTTCCTGCTCCCCTGGCTATTGGGCAGCAACCTCCCTCTCCTCCCTTCAGCTGCCTGTTTGCCATAAGGTCAAAAGCCTAATACACAGGGAAATTCTTACAAATCCACAAGAAAGGCATATTTTAGGTAGAGCCTAATGGGGTACAAATTCAAGGTTGGGATAACCGTCTTCTGTCACAGACTGCTGACACTGGGATTTGAAGGCAGCTGAAGCAATGGATTCACCCACACCCAGTCCAGGGAGCACAGAGCAGGAGCTAAAAATGGCAATTCATAGAGAGATTATTTATTTTCATCCATATGGAAAGAAGGATTCTCAAACCAGAGAAGGGATAACATCATTAATATCCCATGTAAAATTGTGATTCAGTGTATCTGAAGTAGATGATAGCTATTTATAGAATCATATATCAGTTAAAAATACATATGTCTAAAATACCAAAGGTAAATAGCAAATGAATTACTTATTTTTGTGAATTCCATACATGAGTACCATGTTTGTATCATTTCTAACTCTCATACTTCCTTTCAGCTCACCTGTGACACTCACATACAATTCCCCTTCAGATCCATACTTGTTTAATTATTTTTGTTAAACACACACACACACACACATACACAGACACACACACACACACACACAGACACACACACACATACACAGACACAGACACACATACACATACACACACATACACAGACACACACACACACACATACACAGACACACACACACATACACAGACACACACATACAGACACAGACACATGCACACACACACACACATACACACATACACACACACATACACATAAACAGACACACATACTCACATACACAGACACACACATACACACACACAGACACACATACTCACATACACAGACACACACACACACATACACAAACACACTCCAATGACCCCACTTCGTATTGCTTGTATGTGTATGAGTTTAGGGCGATCCATTCAGGATTTTATGACCTATACCTCTCAGCGTTCTCATTCTGAGCAATTAATTGCCTAAAACTTCTTCATCTAAGGGTCGGCCTTTGTATAATTTCTCCCATCCGCATTAATATGCCCACTGATACCATTGCGCAGATCTTATTTACCGATCATATTGTTGAGATGTCGCAGGTGCCACTTCCTGTCGCATACAGAGAACACTATTTCACAGTGCCACTTCCTGTCGCATACAGAGAACACTATTTCACAGTGCCACTTCCTGTCGCATACAGAGAACACTATTTCACAGTGCCACTTCCTGTCGCATACAGAGAACACTATTTCACAGTGCCACTTCCTGTCGCATACAGAGAACACTATTTCACAGTGCCACTTCCTGTCGCATACAGAGAACACTATTTGGACCTCTGGCCAGAACCACAACACTGACAAGCATGGCAAGGTACCTTTAGTAGTGTAATGGTGGCCTATAGGCCTTGTGGGTAACCAACATCTAATTGTACTGAAAGATTTTATGATAGTAGGTGAATCATGCCAGGTACTGTGAACCTAGCTAAATACCAGTGGCTGGTATGGTAATGGGCCCTAGAACAAATGGAAATCACTACTCCAGTGTTCTAAACCAGCTGATTTCCAGCTGCATTCTCAATATTTATCATTATATCTACAGATGAGTTTAGCTCGCACTCTTCATCAAAGAAGCGTCCTTCTGCAACAGGTGGAGACCATTATAGAAATTCATAGCTGGCCAAACTGCAGAGGACAGCTGACTGGCAGGGTACCAAACTCTAATAGAAACACCGACCACACATTCTCTAAACCTAAGCCTCAAGGAACTCTATGGAAGAGGAAGTAGGAGGACCTTAAGAACAAATGATCTGTGTGTTTACGCATCAGATTATGCATCAGATTCACGGCTTCCCCACTGATACAGTGTGAACGTATCAGCTGTAAGCCCCACTAGGACAATGCTTTGTTTGTGTGTTCATTTTCAGAATCGTTGTTTTCTGTCTAACTTTCATTTCTTAACTGTTCCCTAAGCGCATAAAATAGCCGCAGGGCAGAGTCCACTTTTGAGGAGTACTTTAATAAATCTGCTAAATTAGCAGCGTGACTTCATGTCCAATATGAATGTCATCTCTTCCTTCTTTTATTTATTATTTAATACTTTTACATATTTCTGTTCCCTGTGAAGTCGGTGATTGGTCAAATATGGTTTCATGTGCGCATGTGACAGTGCCATTGAACTTAGATGTTGGTATTGTTGCTGGAATCAGGTCTTACAGGTGTAGATTTGGGTCATGATGCCTGGCTCCCATTTGCTGATACAAAGCATCATGTGTTAGGAAGAATAGTGGTGAAAACATTTGGCTTTGAAGTCAAAATCTCAAGTTTTCACACACATATTTTACCATTTCACAATGGCGAAGTTAAATTAGCAAGACCTAATAATTTCTTTCCAAAATGCCATAGCCAATTACTAAGGTAAAATGTACAAATTCTTAGATCAGTGCTGGACATATAATGAGAACTGGACACCTGTCAGCTGTCACTCATTTCTTCACCATTTCTTCTGTGAGCTCAGACTGCTGCTTTCCTGCATCTGACACAAGACATTTGACTCTTCTTTTCACTAGATGGACTGCCAAGCCCGGTGTCTGTGTCTCCTCCAGTTTTAGTTTAGGCCCATTTTATCGCAGGATGCTTTGTTGTTGTTTATGTTTCTCCTTTCTCAGTCTTCAATGTGACCTTCGGGAAACCACTTCAAACTCACATCTCAAAGATGGTGTTTCTATTGGCTATAGCACATTTGTCATTCAAATTTCTGCCCTTCATTGAATGCTATTTATTATTTGTGCTGTTGCTGTGATTTTCCCCTAATTTTACTAAAGCCCACAGTGTTTTAAGGCATGAGCTCCAGCGGCAATCTGAAGAAGGGTCATTGTGTACACTCTGTACAGAGTACCTGACACTACAACTGGTGTCCAGAAAGTTAAATCAAGTCAAAGCACTCTACAAAGTGAGGATAGATGTTCCAAATCCATGGTAACTAAATGCTTTTATGTCTCATATTGATATGAATATAAATCTGTGGATCAATTCATTTGTTTGTACACTGCTAGTGAAGAATGTGCTTAGTAGAAAGCGTTCTCATAGATCTTCCTATTTAATTAGATAGATGGACAGATCAGTGTGTATCCCACGCACCACATCTCCTAGATCCAAAGTTAACCCTGATAGTGCTGATCTCCCAAGAAAACGTGTTTCCTGTGTTCTCACGATGAGCCAATCATTACAGAAACACTTGAGACAGGAGCGTCATGTCTGAGGTGTCCCTCGCCTCCTGCCCAGCTAGCGAGAAAACTCGCTGTATTATTTTCATGCAGATAATTCTTTTTAAATTCTTTTTACATTTATTTTTTTGCATAATACATATATACACCCCTCCTACCCTCCCTCCATCCCTCCCAGTCCCCCCATCCTTCCTCTCCTCCTGTTATATATCCTTTCCATCCCCACCCACTGAACCCCTCGACTGCTTCTCCCCATAGAAGAGAGCAGTCCACCTAGAGTCACCACTCAACCAGGGCACAATAAATGGGACAGGGCCGGGCACCAGTCCCAACAGTGAGGGTGGACCAGGCAACTCAGCTGAAGGAAATGGGTCCCAAGGGCAGGCAAAAGCCTCAGAGAGCCCTCCCCGACACACACTCTAGCTCGCAGGCTCTCTGCAAGAACCCCAAGCCAGACAGACAACCACGTAACATACCTAGAAGACTCTTCAGGTTCCCTGTCTTCCTCTTCAGGTTCTGGGACCCCAAGAGCACTGTTCATTGACTCCGTGGGGCCTTCAATCCTGATGTACCTGATCCCTTTGGTCCCTGAAATGCCTCCTCCTCCCTCTTCTGTGAGTTTTCCGGAACCCTGCATGATGTTTGTCCCCGGGCCTCTGCATCTGTTCCCATCAGCTGCCAGCAGAAACCTCTCTGATGGAGACCGGACTAGGTACCTATCTGTGAGTAGAACAGGGTATCTTTAGAAATTGTCTCCTGACTATCCGGTCTCTAGTTCTTGGCCTACCTGCAGAATCAGGCATGGGTTCTTTCCTTTGGCATGGGGTTCTGCCTTTCCATTGTCGCAGTAGGTTCTGTAGGGAGAATAGGTTACAGGAATGTTTTGTGGCTGCGGTGGTGCCCCAGTCCCTCCACTGGGAGCCTTGTCGGCTACACGAGATGGCCTGGTCAGGTTCCATATGCCCCGCTGCTAGAGGTCCTGGCTAAGTTCTCCATCATGGGCTCTAGTGAGTTTCTACTGCCTTTGGTCTCCAGATGCCCCTCCCAATGTCTCCAGATCCGGTCCTCTCTCTACACACTCCGTCTTTCCATATACTTCCTCGCTCCATCCCTCTTCCCATTCCTAGCCACCCCTTCCCCCATTCCCATCATCTCCCAGACCACCCACACCTTCTGCTCCACCCACACACACCCCAAGGAGATCCCTCCTTGCTGTTCAGTCTCTCTGGGTCTGTGGATGGTGGTGCCTTTGTCCTTTGATTAACAGTTAATAACCATTTATAAGTGAGTACACACCCCCAGTTTTTCTTTCTGGCACTGGGTTAATTCAGAATGATTTTTTGCTAGTTCCATCCATTTGCCTGAAAAATTCATTGTTTTTAGGAGCTGAGTAGTACTCCATTGTGTAGATGTACCAAAGTTTCTTACCCATTCTTCAGTTGGGGGGCACGTAGGCTCTTTCCAATTTCTGGCTACTTTGAACAAAGCTGCTATGGATGTAGTTGAGCAAGCATCCTTGTGGTCGGTAGGATGGAATGTCCTTGGGGTGTGTGCATGCCCAGGAGTGGTAGAACTGGGCCTTGAGATAGGTTGTTTTCTAATTTCCTGAGGAATCGTCATATTGATTTCCACAGTGGCTGTGCAAGTCTGCACTCCCACCAGCAACGCAGGAGTGTTCCCCTTGCTCCACAACCTCACCAGCATGAGCTGTCATTTGTGTTTTTGATCTTAACCATTCTGAGAGGTGTAAGATGGAATCTTAGAGTAGTTTTGATCATGCAGGTAATTATTAAATTAAGGTATATTAGTTTTCCAGTATCTCAGGTCAGCCATCTGCAAGTCTTCACACTAGTAAACAAGAATGATGATGCTTAAATAGTACAAAATGGCAGTTAAAATCCAGAGAAATCAAGAAGAGCAGCGAGGAGTTGCACAAGAGGGCAGGAATGCGCATGCTCAGCTTTGGATCTTGTAACTCACAATGGCACACTCTGTCCTAACACCAATAGGTCCAGCAAAGCTGCAAAACTTATCCCGAGCTTTCCTATGAACAGCACTGCGACCAGAAGGTCTGCGGGGAGCAGCTGGCATCCGGAAAGCCAGCTCCCTACTTTATAGGTAAATGCAAAAGCCCACATCCTCCCTTTTCCCGTAAAGACACAACTCCAGCTCATTGGAGAGAATTCAACAAGATCTCAGCTGTGTCATAATCCTACCTTCGTCGAAGTTAAGACAGAAGACTCAGCCCAACGGCCTGGCTGCCAAATGTCCCTCAGAGCCTGGGTGCCCTCTGAGATGTACAGAGCCTTCCTATTCCCTTAAGCAGCTAATGTCTTCCCCTTCAGACCTGTTCACTGAGCTGCAGGGTACTAGGGTGCTTACCTTAGCCTGGTCAGATGACATAGGCTTATAGCTGATCCATCTTGACTGCCATTGCCTTGAAGCCAATGAAACAGATCATCCCAGAATCCTCCTATAAGGACTTAGATCATAGAACGTAGCTTAGCTCTTGATCTCATTAAACTGTCTGCTGTGTGCCCATGATTACGTAGACTCTATTAGAAATAATTATTTTATTCCCTTTTGTGGAAAAAACTAGTCTTATAGTCCATTAAGTAGAGAAGTCCTTCTTTGCTATAAAAACAGTCTCCTAAATCATAATTCAGCTTAATATCCCAGGCTTGATCTTTCACGTTACCTTTTAACATTCAAGGAAGGAAAAAATTATGTTTCTAATTACTCATTTAAAAAACATCGAAGAACTGTCAAATTTTTAGTTTTCTTCTTTCTGTGTCCACAAGATTGGACATATTCCCTTACTTTTGTGTTGTGTTAAGTGTCTTAGAAAGTTTCTTTTTGTATTTCACATTATATATGTCTTTGGTAACAGTAAATAGGCCAATGATTATCATTTATATTGTAAATAAAGAAAAATTCTTCAAAGTTAGACAGGCTTTTCAGGCATCAGAGAACCAGTGAGAGATGTAGAACACTCAGCTCATTCACGCCTTTGACTTTACGTTTTCTTGTTTCAATGGCAAATGCCTGTTTTAACTCCTCACATGGCTGTTTTAAGATCCATTGTCATTTCCTTCGGAAAAGTGGCCTCGTATTTAGTTATTGCAGTGACTGTCCTTGTTATAGCATATCTTTTGATTTTATTATATTATTCCCCATAAAAAGGAAAAGAGAGATTCCTTAAAAAATGTAGCCAGGGTTTACTGCTCTTGGAGGGCAAAGGCTGTAAGCCAAGTAGTAGCTAAGGGCAAAATCATCTCCAGTTGTGAATACTGGGCCATAAGCTTAATTACCACATGACTGTCATTGTCAGCGGTTAACTGGAAAAAGCAGGTAGCTTCCTCTCCAGGAATAGCTCCTTCTTTGAGTAGCCTCCCCTTCCCACTTAGAAGAGAGCAGATGCACACAGTTAGTCTGGCGGTGTGTGACGTGCAGGGGCTGATGACTGGAAATATGGAAGGCTACACTTGTTTCCACTGTGAAAAGTTGAAGCAGATGAGCTGTTCTCTAAAAACTATTGATGGATGATGGGAAATGTGAGGCCTTTTACTGTTTGAGAAAAGCTGACAATGATTTGAAGGGCATTTGAGGCAACTTTGAGTTCTGGAAGAGGCCTGGGAGACCCAACTCCAGTAGAGCTGCAGATGGTTCGTAGCATGTATTGATTACGGCTTTGCAAGAACAGGCAGGCATCACCTCAGGGAGTTTGTATCTCAGTTGCTTCTGTGAGGAGACCCTTCAGGAAGGTAGAAATCTCCAGATGGTGTGTCATGAAAAAATGTTGCTCACAGGAGTTTACGATCCTGTGTGTGGTCAACAGACACCCTCGCCTCCTGTGTATTGGAACAACTTTTACCTTTATGATGTCCCATCAGTCCTTCTGGGCCAGCACGTACAGGGTCTACAGTGAAAGCACAATGGAAAATAAAAATATTTTCTTAGGAATTCATGTTTTTGAAGACAGCTAACAAGACTCTGTCTCCTAACTGCTCCAGAGAAAAGGTCTTCGTGAGCACAGTTATTCCACTGAGAAAAAACAGAGGAGGTGTCCTAAGAAAGGGAAAAACACAGAACAACACCTAATTCTAAAAGACAGTCACAAACCAGGGGTAAGCCATTTATAAATGTCGTATTTGCTCAGTGATAGTAAGCAAGTTTGTTTGAGATGCTGTGACCATAGTTATTAAGAAAAGTGAGAAATGTATTTTTATATTACCTTATTCTTCTTAAGTTTTGAGCAAAGAAATAATTAAGTTACACTGAAGTGAAAAATTTTAGACTTAAATAAAACATTGTGGATTTCTAAAATAAATTATAAGATAATATACTTCACAGTAATAAACATTAAATTTTCTTCTTTAAGCGAACATTGTAAGCATGTTGTTCACCCTTTGAAAATGTCAGTCAAATGTGCAATATACAAATCTACTTCACATACACAAAATTAGCATTGTATGTCAATTCTTTATGACGTCTTTGCCCAGTGTCTCAAAGATTAGACAGACTTAAATGGCTGTGTTAAAATTTAACCACATACAAGCTTTAGATTAGGATGAATTACACTGAGTATTGAGAATAGAGTAGACTCAGATATTATGCTTAGCCGTGAGAATACTTGCTTTATTAAAAACAAACACACTAAACTGCCAGACAAATCGTATTTTGATGCAAATATCATAAGCAGTCCAAGAGTTTGAGGATTCTGTGGGACCCCCGAGCAAGAAGCAGTTAAAGTAAATTAAAAGAAGATGATGATGGTGGTAGCAGTGAAATCTAAACTTGAACTGAGAGGACTTTCCAAGAGGAGTAAACAAACCTCTTCTCCCATAGGTGAAAGATCGCATGGAACTTGCCGTAGACATCTACGTAGAAGTCTACATTTTAAATGCATAAAGTATATCTGTGTTCTCAACACAGTAGGGGAAGAGAATACATGTGTGCATGCATGTGATTGGAACTGTGGGATGTGTGCATGCTATGAAACACCATGTGAGAAGGCAGAGACTAATACACAAAATCTTTTTGGTTACAGAGAGGGAACAGTGTGTACGGTTCAGAAATTCCCATAAGTCTTCTGTCTTCTCAATGTACCCCTCACCTTTGAAACAGGAAGCTTATTAGGCGTGTTCTATCAGATCCGCCTGCTGTGAAGTAGTCTCAGACATGGAATGTGGAAAATATCAAAAAGGCTCTTTGGCTGGTTTCAGGATGAAGGTCACATCCATATTAATGGCTCCGATGCTGAGGCCTTCCTGGAGACCACCTGTCAGCACATCTGGAGCTGTTGTTGCTGATGGTTCCTACCCAGCACCGTTTCTGCCTCTGTGCTGACTTCAAAGACCCATCAGGGTTGACATGAAGGACCTGGGAAGGGCATCTGCCTAGATTCACAGGACCAGGCTAGGCTGGTTCTTACAGTGCTAACATTTATTTTTCCTAGTTAAGGACTTAGAGAGGAAAAGTGACTTTTTGACAAGATTTCATTGAAAAAATATTATATTTTTTTTTCTAAAATTCCCTATAATTTTGTGATGAATATGGTTCGCAATCATCTGTTTCAATGCTATGTATGGTAAGGTAAAGGTTAATACTCAAGTCCACTTGATGGGGTGAAGAAAAAAACAGGTAAAACTGAATGAGGACAATCTGCCATCTTCACCTGAGGCATGTGGGCATTGTTCAATAGACTAATGGCTTTCATCTTGCAGAAATGTTGAACAAAGGTAAACTTGTGCTTTCTCCCCACCCCTCTGTGTGTCTGTCTGTCTCTGTCTCTCTCTCTGCTGAGATACTTGTAATATTTTGCTCATCGTTGGATATCTAAATTCCAACCCAAAGTGTCTACAGAGAAAAGTGCAAATTTCCTGCTGCAAGGCCACTGTTGACATGGGGTTTAACTGATTTTCTGTATTGCCAAACAGAATGCAATTATTACTTCTCATGAAACTCACTTATTTGGAACACGAGTTTAACTCCTATGATGTGGTGCAAAGTAACATTTGATGAGCCAAGTTAGGAAAACACGGGCTCACCCTCAGTAGGTCTCCTCAGTGTGAGAGTTTTTCTGGGTTTTGATGTTTTAAATTTTAAAACCTCAAACAGAGAATACGATTCACAGCATCATTCTTAACCTTGTTTTCCAATCTTACCCTTTTCTTACTGTAGGTTTTCAAAGTATTTCAAAAAACATATTTTAGGAAATAATGGTGCAAATGCTTAGCATTCAAACAGATCTTGTGTATTGTGGACCTCAGTTCTACCTACAGCCTGCTGAGGATGGGGCTACACAGACAGACAGAGAGACAAACAGACAGACAGAAACACACACGCACAAGTAAGCAAGTATTATGTATCTCCATTTAAATGTGTCTCTGTCCTACGGTGGTGTCGACTCATTAATGAATATCCCCCACCATTTAGTTTATCTTACATCGATCCACAGCCTTGTTTTCTAAATTTGCATGGAGTTTCAGTGTTCATACCTGCCACTTTTATTATCTTTGGTGCCAAAGTGGACAGGAGGTGAGTATAAGGGCAACACAATTCATCAGGATCAATGCTATGTTCTGTTGTAGAAGTTGATTTTTAGTTGTGTTTAAAATATTGTTTTGTGCACTGTTAAGTGATGGTCTGCCTAGATCTCGGCATTTTGTATTCTATGCGGGTGTTGGATTTATGTGGGAGATGCTGATTGTGTTTTCCGTTGGGTTCCAGGGTCTTTCTGATGCAGGTGGCTTGCCCTCCAAACTCTTTGAAATTAATTTGATAGTAATAAGTTCTACAAAAAGCTAGGATAGTGTTTTTGTCAGGGTTTCTATTTCTGTGATAAAACATGACAAAGCATCGATGGGAAAAAGGTTTATTTCAGCTTACAGCTTAGTCCATCATCCAGAGAAGTCAGGGAAAGAACTCCAGCCTGGAACCTGGAGGCAGGGACTGGTGCAGAAGCATCAGAGGGGTGCTGCATACTGGCTTGTTCCTCATGGTTTGTTCAGCCTGCTTTCTTATATACCCCATGACAACACCCTTAGGGCTAGCATCTCCCAGAATGGTTGGGGCCTCGCAAATAAATCACTAATTAAGAAAATGTAACACAGGCTTGCCTATGGGCCAATCTGGTGTGGGCATTTTCTCAATGGAGTTCCCTCTTCCTAGAAGACTTAAGCTTGTGTCAAGTTGACATCAAACACTGCACTGGCAGACAGTGAATAACAAAGATAATCAGTCCAGCAGACAAGATGACCTGAACAGGGCCAAGAAGCACAGTCCCAAGAGATCCTGCGAGTTAGAGACAATGTGAAGGCCAGAGCAAATTTGGGACACTTTGCTTTTAGCCTTGACAGTGCTAATTGAATGGCTTCTGCGAATAAACAGCTGACAGTTATTCCAGCTCAGCTCACATAGGCTGAGCGTTTCATTCAGCGTGTAGGAAAACACTTGTTCCTGCCACATCAGAAGACTTCCAGCAGTCTTCTACAAACTTTAAAGGTTTACTGTCAATGGCAAAAATTAACCTTAGACCAAGCAGAAATAGCTTTCTTTGGTGAACTGCTAAGGGCCAAGAGTGTGAAGCGTCCCAGGCTTTGATTAAAGTGGAATACACAGAAATGGAGAGCTTCCCAGTTTCCAAAATAGAATTATAGTACTTTTAATTCAATGTGTACATAAATCTAGTATTAATATAAACCAATAAACATATTTACATTCCAATCCTCAGGAAACAGTAATCTCTTGACCTCATTTTAAGTAGAAAATGTAAGAAGAGAATATACTGCAAGTACCTTCAAAGTTTTGTGTTGTTCTTAAGTACTCAGGAAAATACTGAGGGAAAGAACACATCTGCGGATGCCCGAATGCCTAAGGAGGTAAACTCTTTACACATGAGGATTTCCAGTGAGTTAGTATAATATGATTATATCATTCTCCCCTTCCTTCTGTCCCTTCAAGTCCTTCCATATATCTCTCTTTAGTCTCCTCCAAAATTCATGGACTCATTTTTCGTTAATTGTTGGTACATGATATACATATAAATAATACCTGCTCGGACTTTTTTTTTTTTTTTTTCTTTTCGAGACAGGGTTTCTCTGTTGTAACCCTGGCTGTCCTAGAACTCACTCTGGAGACCAGGCTGGCCTTGCACTCACAGGGATCAGCCTGCCTCTGCCTCCCAAATGCTGGGATTAAAAGCGTGCATCACAACTGTCCAGCCAACCTGCTCAGTATTAAAATTAAAGTTACTTCTGTGGATATGTTTTTGGGGCTGATCACTTGGTATCAGATAGCAAATTGCTCTTCCTTAGGGAACACTGTTTCTCACAGATAAGTTAGTTCTTCCTGCTTATCCAGGAAACTTCTCTTTGCAGTAGACAGAGACCATTTCAGAAAACCACAACTGATCAGATTGCAGAGATTTGGAGCCTAGCCTCAATGATACATAAACAACATAAGTCCTACATCTGAGGTTCAGGGAGCATTTCAAAAGTAGGGGTGGGAAGACTATAAGAGTTAAAGAATCAGGGAGTTTTCTGTGAGATTTTGTCTCCTAGAATGTCAGAAGCTCCACCCATGACTATCAACATGACTATCTAAACATGAGCTAAACAAAGATATCAACAATAGGTATGATACACCTGGTAGTGGTGGCACATGCATTTAATCCCAGCGCTCAGGAGGCATGGGCTGCTGGACCTCTGTGAGTTTGAGGCCAGCCTGGTCTACAGAGTGAGTTCCAGGACAGTCAGAGTTACACAGAAAAACTCTGTCTCAAAAAACCAAAACAAACAAACAAAAAACAATAGGCATGATAATGTGGGTGGGGGTAGAAAGTGGGCTTTGGAGGCCTCAGCTCTGTACAAAGCACTACAGAAAACTAAGGAGCTCTGAGAGCTGGAGCATTAGTGTGATGTCCAGCTGGATTCAGGAGTTTTTAAATTATTGCTGATTCTGTGGTCTGGGGACCTCTCAGATTATGAGAGTATCAGAGTCTGCACACTGTGATGTGTTTGTGGGGTATCTCATCTCATTGTCATAAGGTTAGGAAATGCCAGAGCTTACCACCTGGTGCTTCCCACAGACCACACAATCTTAAGTAGTGTGTTTGCTGAAATTCAAACGATGGATAAGTGTTAATCACTAGGTTTTATGAAACCTCCCCTCTTCTTCTGAAACAATTCAAATATCACCCATTATTTTCTTGAGCCTGTGTTTAATATCTTTCTTTCCTGTTTAGTCTGCTGATCATGAACTCCTTGTGAATTCTGTCACAACAATTATCTCATAGATGCTTAAAAATGTTTTGAGACTGGCTGATTAGATTCAATAGTAGGAATTTCTAGACTGTAAAAAGATATTATTTTCATAGTAGAGCTCTGTGTGTGTTTAGGGTAAAGAAGCTGTCTTCTGCAATCTAGCAATCTGGACCCAGCACCTACACAGATATACCAGTTAAAGGGACAGTAACAGCAGAAGCTACAGAGAGATTCATTCATTATGTCCAAATCAGGAAAATGAATCTTCCTCTACAGGTTCAGTGAGCCTGTTGGACCCCAGGGGCCCAAACTGGAACGCCGCACCCCCACAGAGACTCATAGACAGGATATCGATGCAAACAGCAAGAGGATTTATTCCAGTATACTGGGACCGTTCTAACACACAGGATAGAAGCGGCCCTGAGGAGCAAATGGTGAAGCTTTTATACAGTTGTTGGGCACAAACCGAATTGGTACAAGTTAATTGGTTCCCAAATTGTTTTCCCATTTTGATAGGTAGGGGCCAGTTAACCTTTAAGCTGATTGGTGCTAGCATATAACAAGGTTGCGGGCTCCTAGAAAATGTAAACTTTAGGGTCTTAGTCTATGTGGGTGGGGGGAAGACCCTTAGCCGGAGGCCATGGGCTGTCTATGTGGGGAAACTCTTTTAGCCCAAGGCCGTCTTGTTTGTCTTAGAAAGTGTTTTTCTTACAGAAATTGTTTTTCTTTAACTCTGGGAACTGTTCTGGGTCACACTGCCCCTGACTTGGGCCTATACAATTTTGGTGCTCTTAGAAGCCTGACTAAAGTTTGGCTCCTTAGCTGCTTTTTCTATACTAGGGACCTGAGTCTTAGGCCCAGGGCGAGGGTCCCGACCCCCACAAGCCCCTCAAGTCTGCCTTTAGAGTAGTCACAGTGGTGTGAGCTTCCCATAGAAGGTGTAAGATGCATAAAACCCATAGTTATAGATCTGGCCCTCCCCTGTAAGCTGTGCATTCTTCTCCTGTCAGTCAATTTCATCACTCGTCGGAACCAACATAGTCTCTGCAAAAGGATTCTGTCTGCTCTAGGATACAGCCTTGATCTAATAGATAACTGCCCTCAGCACATCTGTGGGTCAGGGATGGGTTTGTCCCAGAGATAGACGGGTGATTGGGGAGTAGAGGGTAGAGAAGCAGCGGCTAGTGGATAGGGGTGGAGGTGGAGGCATGGAGTAGGGGATGAGGAAGGGTGTTGGGGAGGAGAGGTACGCCTTCTGGCACATGGTGAGCCTGTGCTGTAGCCCAAGGTCTTCCACGTGGGATCTGACCTTGGCCAGGACCCAGTGAGCGCTGTAACTTCCATTGTTCATTTAACAAGCCTCCTTGATGCCGCCACATTCAGACACAGGCTCACAAAAGGCAGGAGCCTTCTGTGTGCACTTTTCATCTTCTTCCAGAGCAGCCGACTGCTCAGTTCACCCTGAGAGCAGGGTGCAGGGAGAGAGGTGCAGGGTAATGAGTTTATTTCCAAACTTTGCCAGCCTGTTTCCTGGGTATCCGTCTGAGAGTCCTGCGGTTCATTCAGGCTTAACTTACAAAGTGGCAGATCTCTCTCTTTAGGGCAAACACACCACTGCTATGTTTACAGAACCACCAAAGCCATATTCCCGGCTGCCTTTTAGAGTTGATTCATCCCCTGTGTGCTCAAGGAGGCGTGACTAAGCCACAAGGCCTGCAGGAGTTTCGGGGACTGGAAGACTTTTAGTATATGGAGCCTTGTTCTAGCACTGGATTGATTAAAGTGGTACAGCTCTTATAATTTACTTTATACATATAAAGGCACTCTTTACATACAGAAATGAGCCTTCCTTCTATCAGGCAGGAGCCAGGCACCTTCTCGCATTATTTAACTGCAAAAAGTCTTCAAACAAATCCAGGGCTTCTGATTGTGTTTGTGCACATGACTTTTATTTTGACCTTGATTTTGCACATAAATAACTATGCTGGATAAATAAACTATAATAACACTATGTGCTTAGCGATATCGAGTGTCTACCAATTTCAACAAAATAACAAAAAAGCAAAAGAAAGAAAAGGAAAAAAAAATCTTTGAATACCTGAGTTCTGATCCTAGTTTAATGTCATTTACTGAGATTCAATCTCCAGAAAACAAAAGGAGTCTCAGTTGTGACACTGCAATTTGTAAAATTGCGAGGACAGTTTTGACACTGCACTCTCTCTGCATCCTGGCATTTGAACCCTTCATCAATTTTGCCCCAGCCGAAGCTTGGGCTGAGCAGACACAAGAAGGGCAGGGGCCTTATTCCCAGTGCTCTTCTGTGTCAGGTTCCCAAGCCCACTTATCTTAGATGACTTTCCATCTGGGAATATACCAAGTACACTTTCCCGTCATGCTTTGACTAATGCTGTCCTTCTGATTGAGATGACATCCAATGTGAAACAGCATTGTCGTGGCTCAGAAAAGAAATGATAGACATGAAAGCAAAGAGAGAATAAGGGAAATCCACCTAGGTCTGGAACTCTGCTGCAGAAGCAAGGCCGATGAGACCTGTGGATATGTCAGCTATGAGAGAGGAGTAGAGCAGGATGGCCTGGCTGCTCTTGTCTCCTCCCAAACCCAGGGTGAACTCTAATCCTGAGGTCAGATCGTTATGAGGTGCATTAACTCTGTCTCCTGCTTGCGAAGTCCTTCCTACAGATTCCATCACGGCTCGGCTTAATTATTACTTGGTTGTCATAGCAACCGTGCTTGCCCACTAGAAAGAATTAACCGCCTTGTGTTCCTTTAGTTACACTACCATTTTCTGTCACGTGTCATCATTCAAAATGCTTCTTCCCAATTTCCTCTGTTGGGGTAAATGTGCAAAGTGAGAATCTTTATCATTACGCTGTGCTGCCTATCCTGAACCCACCGGGCATGCAGTTCTAACACTAATGACAGGTGGAGTTATGGCAAATGTGTTACTGTTTTCTATTTGTAGTACAAGCGGATTGTCCCTCCTCCGTCTCAGACTTAGGAAATGTTATTTTCAGAGTATTAGTAATGAAGTACTGTTTTGAAGTGAAAATGTTCTGCTCGAAATGTTGGTCCCACCATTCACTGGTCTGCTGTTACGAGGCCTTGTGTGCCATGTTTTCATCAGAACATGGTAGCAGTCGCTGACACTCACTATTTCATTAACCCACATGTAAAAATCGCAAGAGAATTTTCAAAAATTATCAAGGGGTCGTGAGGGAAAGTCAAGACAGGACTTGACTCATGGAGAAAATGACATGGAGGAAAGGCCAGAATCAGAGTGAAAGCTTGCCCAGACACTATTAGCAGGGATATGTATCTATGTTACAAAATGTTCACATAGAAGAGAAAAAAGCCTTTCCTCCCCCAATTCATCCCAGATACTCTACTTGCTCTCTTTGTTTAACATGACCTCTACATCATCTCTACATGGCCTCTTTGTTTAACAATTGTTGTTGCATGCCTATATTTGCATGCATATATATGTATATATATACATACATACATACATACAGATGTGTGTGTATATACATACATATATATGTATACATACGTGCGTCTGTGTGTATATCCTAACTACATAAATACAGCATGCTCAACCTGTATAGTGTTACATACATGTATATTTTTCAGGGCTGACCAACTGCTGTGCTCTTCCTTGGAAAAGACTATTTCTCCACCTCTCCGCGTTCCTTAGCCGCCCATAGTATTCGTGTGCAGAGTTGAGGCCTCCTGAGGTTTCCTTCACCCACTGTGGTATGCCTATTGTCCTGGTTCAGCTCATGTTTAGGCGGTGGTGTTGGTGACGCTCCGTAGGGGTAGGTTTGATATTACTGAGAGACACAGCCTCGCAGCTGTCTCCCTTGTCTTCCGCCTCTTACACTCTTCATGCCCCTCTTGCATAATGTTCCCCGAGCTCTAGGTGCGAGAGACGATTTATAGACACATCCATTGGAACTGGGCTCCAAAACTCTTCATTTTGATGAGTTGTGGTTTTCTGTGTTTTACTCCCTATATGGAGAAAAGAAGTTTTCTTGATGAAGTACAGGACCTACACTGATCTATGGATATAAGAACAAATATTTAGAAGGTAGTTAGAGACAGTGCTTGTTCAGTGAAATGGTTGGAGCTTCTCCTCCAAGATCGATGGCTTCACTAGCTGGCTAGGTTTCCAGTATCAGGCATGGCTGCCTGTTAGTGAGTCAGTCTTCAGTGCAATTAGGGAACAGTAGGTTACTGCTGATGTCTGAACCACTACACCCTCAGGGTGACTGTGTCATGCTGTGTGACATAGCCAGGCGGGCCTGCTGGCTGCTTCCCTCCTGCATATGTCATCTGGTTGCATAAAAGGAAGCTCTCAGAGAGGAGATTTTCAGATCAGTTCCAACTAACCTGGAGAACTCTGGGCACTGTCTCTGAAGTTCATGGTATCTTCCACAATAGAGACTTATCTCACACCTCCGAGGGCAACCAAATTTAAACAAAAATATTAGTAGTGAACTATAAAGTTCTAACATATCTTCATATATGTGCATAGGCATACATGCAATCACATGGCCCTAGCCACATGTAAGAAATAAATTACAATCATTAGGGGTTAAACATTTTTGATATGTAAACCCACAATTGGTGCTGTCGAAGGTACATCCATATTCGGTTTCAGACAACGTTGCCATCTTCCTGCAACCTCATACGATGCCTGCAGTGGTGGCCGTACTAAGGGCTGAGATTAGACGCGGTGTAG
Organism: Cricetomys ansorgei; assembly: GCA_026225945.1. Taxonomy (NCBI): domain Eukaryota; kingdom Metazoa; phylum Chordata; class Mammalia; order Rodentia; family Nesomyidae; genus Cricetomys; species Cricetomys ansorgei. Next base: position 901,214 of record JAMJFZ010003867.1, on the reverse strand, counting down.
CACATCCTCCAAACTGTCCTTATCAGAAAGTATCATCTGTGGTTTTATACCTTCCTGCACTTTCCCCAATAAGAAGCAGAATAAAGGTAATGAGTCTAGCATATGGGCTTTAAAACAAAAGAGTGAATTATAAGTTTGGCCTTCACACCAGGGAGAATCTGGCTAAGACTCTGTATGTGTTGGATGCTGGGTTAGGGGATTCTAAACCTGGGTTCACTTCTCCTTTTAGAGCTCTGCTGACAGGAGTATCCAGGGTCTGATGCTAGATTGAGACCTTTAGATTTGAAGTCCCCTCCCTCCCCTGTGAGATTTGTAATTCAAACACTGAATGATTTCACATATTTTCTGGAAAGTCCTTTCCTGTGACCACATTCTTATGGAAAATTAAAACTAATCTAAGACAAGAATTTATTCTAATTAAATCAGAGAGAGTTAACTACAGCTAGATGGGAATGCGGAGGAGCATGTGGGTGGAAGGACTCAGGGTCATTGGTGTCAACTGCTGATTTTGCCTTTGCCAACGGGGGTCCCTGTGTCAGAGGTTTTGTGTCCTGCTTTAGAGTGAGGGTTTATAATGTAGGGTAATGCATGCATCACTATTAAAAATAACTCCAAGCTCAGCGGGTGCAATGTAGTATAAATTCATGTCCCATTCTACAATTTGTTCCAGAAGTTATTCAGCCACCTGGAGATCTTACACCTTTCTGCCGCAGAGTCTCCGGGTGGGGGGGGGGATGTTTTCACATCTGTCCTTGGATGCCATATGCTCACTAGACTGTAGAGCAAAGGGGAAGTGGGGTGCAGAGCAAATCATTTCCTGTTGTGCACCCAGGGATCAGGAGTTTTCTGCTTTGCACTTGAGAGAACTCAGTCATTGGGTCACACCAAGTTGCAAGGAAAGCTTGCAGTCCAGAGCCTAAGGACTGCAGTCACGGTTCCACCAAAATTTAAGTACTTTTCAACAAGCTACATCTAGTATGTTAGCCGGCAGGCTGCACAGAATTGACAATGCTTGTCTCCTTGATTTATAAATGCAAGAACCTTTCAAGCAAGGCTTCTGCAGGCTTAAATGTTTCTTACACAGGTTTTACATTTATATGTTTTTGTTTTTGGAAAAACCCTGTACCTGGAATCTACCTAAATTCTATATGGGCTGCTATTCAAGTTTATCTTCCTTTACTGAAAGTCACAGTACAGAAGAGGATTATTGCTGTCTCCTTCCCCTCTTAACTCAAGGTCCCACGCACACTGCGAGCCCTGGTGTGGTGAGCCTCTATGGCTCTGTACTTTGGGGTCTGTGGGCAGTCCTCTACATCCTCAGGAATATTTTCCCACTACTCTCCATTTTTGACTTCCAACCAGCTTTTCTGTCTCACTGGCTAGTTGGTTTGTGAGCTTTGCTTGTGGCTTCCATCGTGGATAACAATATTGAGCACTTGACCGACATTATGTGTTATAGCAGAGAAAGTATGTACTCTTACAGCGTAGGAGGATTCAAGCCATGTTGCAGAATGTGAGCACAGAAGGATAGAGATGTTAGTTAAAAATACCAGGTCCGTGGTCAGCGTTTGTGGCCAGGCCATCTGCAGACCACTCTATGCTTCGGTGTTGGGACAATTTCTAGAGGACACAGGAGGATAGATAAGGCACATGAAAGGCAATGGCATCAAAATTACTCAGTAGGAAAGGCAGCCATTCCTCACAACTGCAGTTGTATAGGGCTGGCAGAACATGATGTCAGTAGCTGGCAGATTTTAATTTCGGGCATGTTCTGTGCGTGAACATGTACACCCAGATTTTTGTGAACATATGGGAACATCTGCTGTCATTATTCTGCCATTTTCCTCATGGAATCCCACCTGTCTCACTGTGGTGAGATCTAACAGGCTGATTATTTACTAGTTTCTTACTGACAGACTCTTCTAGATCATTTCAGATCCTTGCTTTATGTGTAGTACTTCCTTCCACTTGCACCGTTCTGATGAATCACTCCTCACGCACACAAATACACTCACAAGGAACTGGTAGAATATTTATTTCATAAAGTGCGTGGCTAATTTTATATTTAATTATCCACTTAAAATTTGAGCAAGGAGTTATACAAGTTATAACATGATAAAACTCCAAGATGTCTATTGAAACCTAGCATCCGTTTATCTAAATCTATGATCAGTCCATCTATCATCTATCTACCAATTTACGTACCATCTGTTCATTAATCAATCAATCAACAAGTCTGTCTGTCTCTATCTCCACATGATTGTTTATACCTACGTATATATAACTTAGATTCTTTTCTCTTCCCTGTGCTCTGGTTTAATAAAATGTGCAGTCTTTTTCCCCCATTGGAAAGCATGAGTTGTGTTTCTTCCTGGAGAGGTGTGTCAGAGGGCTTCAGTAGATGTGGCACCAATGTATGTTACACATGGTTCACATTTTCACAGCCCGCCTATGTCCAGCTCTGTCCACGCCCACTGCCACGAAGAGCGGGGCCTTCTCACCTCTGTCTCCAGTCACCATTCCCTTACCTTCCTTCAATGAGGAAGGGTATAAAAGTAATTTCTTTATACTTCTGTGTTAATGTTTTTGACAATAGCTGCTCTTTCTGTCACAGAATCCCTACTCCTTCTTAGTTTTTAGCAATTATTCCTACTTTTACCTTTTTATGTATGTATCTGTCCCTTGGTTCAGAATCAGAAAATCAACCAGATTCTGTAGTGATTTTATGCAGAAAACTCCTTTCTATTTTTATTTTTTAGTATTTTTCCTTTAAATTCTCAAAGTGAATACATTCTTTTCAATAAATGTCAGCGCTTACTGTGGTCAGAAACAAAATAATTCAGTTCCAGGTAACATGAGGTAGACCATCTAAGATATTCTTCTTAGTTTACCCTCATGATTCTCAGGTGATCTTCAGGTTGTAAGTCCAGATTGTGGCTTCATTTCTGACAACCCTGTCTAGAGACCTGAAGTGCTTCTGTACCTCTCTCAGTAGCGTATGTGAGCACTTGGCTCTAAGGTTGGGAGCCACACCCACTGGTTGGGAGCTGTGGAAATGTCTGTGTTGCGATTCTTTCAGCCTTTTTCTTGCCCCCTTTACACCACCGTTCTGGTCTAGAGCACAGACATAGTTCTGTTCTACTTTCCCTCTGGAACCTATCAGTGTGAGGGTGGGTTTGCACATCAGCCCACAACCTATCAGTGCGAGGGTTTGCATATCAGCCCCATGTTACTTGTTCATTTCCCGCATGATTGCTGTGAATGGCCTTCAGTGTCATCCTCCCGTGGCTCATCATCTTTTCTGTACAAAATGTGCATCACATCAAATTCCTTACGCGTTCTGGAAACTGAGCTCTTCCCTGCTCTCGGTTCTCCCCTGCCCCTCTGTTGTACTCGCCTCTTTCTCCCTAGCGTGCTCTGAAGACAGTATCATCGGTAATCGATTTCCATGGTAGACAACTGGGATCTTCAGTGTTTTCCTTCTTCATGAAACGAAACTTCTGTAAACTTTTCTCTTGGGGGGTCTTGGCAATATTTGTTTGGTTTAATTTCCTGCAAAGCTTTCCTTCCTATGGACACATTTGCTCTCTCTTTTGTCCTTCCATTTGTGGACATGCTCGTAAGGTCTGTGTCTGCAGGTCAGCTCATTCTCTCCAGTTTCCAGCTGCTGCCTGCTCTCTCTCAGATTTAGTGAGGAAAGGCAAGCTGATCACATACAGCTGCTTAGGACCTATAAACCTGCAACAGATCTCTGCTCTGAGTCTGATGACCCAAGCTGCATAGCCTTTCCTGTTCTCCCCCTCTTGTGATAGTAAGAGCACAGAGAGGAACACACCTCCCCGAGTAACAGTCCCCAGCACTTGCTTTGACATTCATGAAACATTTGCTTTGTGCTGCCAAGAGTCTCAAAATGCAACAACTTATTGTTCTGCGTGAAGATTAATATTACACTAGGTTTCTGTTCTCTAAGTGAAAGAAGAAAAATAACTACAGATAGAGAAAGCTAAAGACGAGCACAACTTCCTCCTCAAGGGCTTGGGCCCCTGCTAGTGGGGAAAATGGTTGACCTTCTACTATCTTCTTTGACAGACTAGGAGAGTCAGGTGCCGCCTTGACTTCAACACCTTGGTAATTTCCTAGGTTTTTAATTATCTTACCTCACTCCTCTAGGATTGTCTGTGGCCACGTCTGGTACCTCACTTGCCTTAGAAGCTCACACCTTTGCTTATCAAGTGATTTCTAGATCATGATACACTTTAGCTTTCCCTACAATTCTTGAAGGGTCAATCCTCTAATATTTCTCTGTAGTAGGGAGCTACAATCTTTCACCCTGTATTTAGGGAAAGAGAAAGGAAAGATAGAAATCGTCACCGCTTTTACGAGCAGCCTTAATACAGAAAGAGAGAGAGGTAGAAATCTTCACAGCCTCTTTTTAGGCTGTCCTAAGCTGGAATCTCTCCAGCCTTTGTTCTCTTATGAATCATCTCACTAACTAATGACGACAACCCAACCAACACCGACCCTGATTCTCAGGGCTTCAGACTTTTAATGTCCTAAAGTCAAAGTTCCCATAATCCTATGCAGCCTGCAATCTCAAAAACAAGCTCCAGGTGCCAGAACGACTGCACCCAACCAAATCATAGCCACCTGCATCAAGCATTCCAAACCCAACTGGTAAGCAACTCTACCACAGCTGGGGTGGGGACGCAAAACTCTAGTGACCAGTCAGTTAAACCAAAAAGCTTTTCTTAACATAAACATTCCAAGTGTTCTTTTAGTCACAGATTTGTCTAGTGCTGTTCTCAAACATACCTGCATCTCAGGTTGGTGCATTTCTCCACTTCTCCTTTCCTTTCCCCCCATTTGTTTCAGAAGCTTGTTTTATACAAATCCTTTTATGTGATTTTTTAAAATCGTTTTTTCAGATTTTCAGCGACTAACCTCTTTCCTTGCAGTTTGCATCCATTTGTAATGTCACCACTTTGTTCCTACTTTCTGACTGTTTTTTCTCAAGTGTTTCTTCTGAAAACATGTTTCCAAGTCATTCTCTGCTCTTCACTGCAATCTGAGAGCTTTCATCTTTAATCAGAAAGGTTAATCTGCACAGAGCTGTTATAATCACTAAGCTCTTAGGATTTTCTCCTTACACTGAATTTTAGGTTATCATGCAGTGTTTCCTTCTGAATATTTTCTACTAGAAATATCAATTAAGTTAGACTTTTTCCTTTATATTTTTTGAAAATTACAGATTTCCTGTTATTCTTATTTAACACGTAAGTCATGACCAAGGCACAGGCCGTGACACAGGATGCTTGTGCTGAGTGACTGGGTCACCGTGAAGATTACCTTTCTCTATCCGCTCCTGTGCATTAACTCATCACTGTGGATTCTAGGGCACTCCCTCTCCCACACCGTAGCACTCAGAGGATTTCCTGTGTAGGGCGCCATGTGTGTAAGGATAACGTGGAAGAACTGACTCTTCCCTCCAGTGTGTGGGCTCTGGAGGTGAGAGCTAGGTCTGTCATTGGCTGCAAGCACCTTTACTTGCCAAGTCACAGCACCATGCTTTGATTGTTCGGATATGTTATTTCAAGACCTTAGAGCAAAGATCATCAGCATATCCTGCAGATCGTGGAGTCTTAATGCTTGGGGTACTGTGTGATGAGCAGGAAGTAGCCAACCAAGCTGACTGTGGCTGATAGTTTGCTCACCCCACTTTGAAGATACTCACAGTCCTGTTTTAATATGCCATTTCTGCTTCCATTGCTGATTCTATTAGATGCTTCTGTTGGGTACCGTGAACACCATGTCCAGGGCCAAGTCATCTTCCATTACTTCTGATTTATTATGGTGATCTTGCTTGTAGTTTGAGAAAACAAAACCTGAAGATCATACTTCATTGTGTCTGACACATGTGACCCACTGTGAGACTTCTCCACATGCCTAGGTCCTGAATAAACTAAAATGATGAAGGGTGGAGCAAAGGTGGTTTAAAAGAGGCAAATGAGATTCTCTCTCCAAACAGATAATTATTCATTTATGTTGTTTTTGGTCCTCCCTACCCTGATCTCCTGTAGTTGTTTTCTGAGTCTCCTAAATTTGAGGAGCTGAATTTGTTTAAATTTCAGGCCACGTCCTCATAACTGAACTCACTGGGTGACTTTTAAGGACTAGGAGGCAGCTGAAGCCTGAGTACTCCTTTCTTTAGGTAAGGCCAAGGAGTCCGAGGGCCTGCCTCACCTGGGTGGCTCCAGCTCACTCTGCCCATGGGCTGCACCTGGCCAGGATGTCTTGAGCATTCCATATGCCTTGTGCATCCCTCAGTCTTATCACTGAAAATATTGTGGTTTTGTTGTCACTTCTACCAGTCAGCCTCCTTCTTTGTGGAACAAAATACACAGCTGTCTCAAGTACACAGCTGTCCCATAGCAAAATTCTCTGCACTAAGTTATGATAGCTAAATGACTTTCCTAGAAAATGCCTCCAGGAACACAAATGGCTAATTGTACAGGACACATAGTCCTTTTAAAATAGAATGCCTCGAAATGGAGAAGTTTTATTTTTAATGTATAAATTTTTGAGCACTAGAAATTATCCTAGTACTTTTCAATCACATAAATTACATCTGCTGAGGAAGTGTCGGACACAGTGGTTTATCGTTGCCCCTACGGGCTTATCTGAGAGTCATGGTGCTCCAGTGTCAAGTGCGGTTAATGTTTGGTTTCCTAAAGGGTTGACTTAGGCTAGGAAAGGAGGGCTGAACAGAAACTACCAACAAGCATTGTTTGTCCTTGGAACCTTAAAATGAAGCTCTAACGAAATCAACTGAAACTATCAGAATTGGGAAAGAATTGTATGGAAAGATTAGAAGAAACAGCCAACTGCATGTATGTATACAAAGCATGCTATTTCAGAATTTTTAAACATTTTATTCTTTGATAATTCTGTACAGGTATATAAAGGCATTTCGTCAAACCCAATCTACAGTCCCCTCTTCAACTCTCTCCAGATCCTCCCTCCACACCTCTTACTTCAGGTCCTCCGCCTCTTGCTTCCTTTCCTAAGACAGTGCAATGGCCAGCAACAGCAGTGGAATCCGACAGGACTGGACACTCACTCTTTAGTGCCAATTGATCACTTTTAAATTGATAAATAAGCTAGAGGTAGTAGCTCGTATACTTTTAATATCAGTAGTCAGCAGGCTGAGGCAGGGGAATAGTCATGAGTTCAAAGCCAGCTGAGAAGGCAAAGTGAGTTCCAGACCAGCCTAGGCTACCGAGTGAACCCCTATGTATAAGGACAAATAGGATTTTTGAGTAAAGTCCAGCCAGCACCCTATCTTGCAAGGTAAGTAAATTATTCAAAACGTGTCTGTACTAATGATTTATTTTCATTTAAAAGAAACAATGCAAAGTATGTGGAAATATATTAAAAGCTGCTGTTATTACAGCTACCTGACAGGAGAAATGGCTGTTGATGTTATACAAGCCCCTTGCCCCTCTCTGGAGTGCTGGTGCTGTCCAAAGCCTGCTCAACCCTGGGTAAAGAATGTGAAGTTGCAAATGTACCTGTTTGCGATGTCTTCCTGCAGCCATTTCAGTCCTTCCTTCATTCTATTCTTTGCATTCATGACCTCAAGTGATAAGCGTCCATGTTTTACATTTTAAATTTGGCTTATCACTTTGTTTTCTATGTAAAATGGAAAAACCCTATAAAATAAGACAGCAGCTATTGGGTTCTGCTTTGCCATGGGGCGTACACCACGTAAGAATCTTGTCTCATCTCTAGCTTAATCTCAGGGGAATGTTGCTAATGGAAAAACCAACAATGAGAGAAGTGTGCCTTCCTGAAATTTATTCAAGTATAAACCCAGCATAATAGCAATCATATATTGCAATAATATAATAGCGATAATATATTTCTTCCTCTGCTACAGTTAGACAAGATTTATTGTCTATGGCTATTGGGTTTCCCCAGGGTGAATGCATAAGTAAAGAGGTCTTTAAGTGATGTGATTTAAGTATCAGCATCTGATAATGCTGTGGGTGTCATATAATGAATGAACACGTGCCCCAGAAGAACACACGTTAGACTGCCTAAAGGGAGCTACAGAAGCGAAGAAGTGTATGGAGATGACAACTGGACCTTAGACCTGCAGCACCCTCTGCAGTATTCTGTACGTCTGCGACTGCAAGCAGTTTTGTTTTGTGTATCCTAGGTGTAGGAGAGGAGACGCCTCATTTTCTCCTTCCAGTACTGTGTTTGCAGTGTCCGTCTGTGTTGTTAACGCCTGCCATGTGTTTCTTTGCCTCATATAATAGTGTACGTGGGCCTTCTGGGCCAGGAGAAAGACATATTTTAACGACAACAAAGTACATCCCTTGTGGTGGATTATCAACGTTTGAAATGTGCAGCTTAGCCCAGGAAACAGGGAGTCCTTCGCCTGAGAACCACAACTGTAATGAGCAGCTCTTATTAGTTAAACGAGTTTAAGTTGGTGTTTACACCAAGGAATTAAGGTAAACAGTCTACTCTTAACCCCAAAACACCCTTAAAACAAGTTTGTTTGGGGCTTGGCTGGTATTCATCGTCTGCAGGAACCAGTCTTGCTGCTTTTTAACAGCACTGGCTTGGAAGGGTCCGAACATCTGGACTCCTCCCTATCACTCTTCCTCAGCGTAGCCAAAGCTCCTGTGTGGTTTTCTTCCGTACCAAGCACGGCTGTCCATTTGCCATTGGACTTAAAACATTTTATCAGACAGCAAGGAGTGGTTGCTTATGTACTAATTTTGATCCATCTTTACATTTTCTGTTTTACATAAAATGTTATTTATTGGTGATAAAATTAATGCATATCAAAGCAAATAAATGACTCCAATGATGCTCTTCCCTGGAAGAGATATCAAGGACTACCAACCTACTCAGAGACCTGTGCCTCAGGCCTCAGCGGTGTTTCTTGAAGAACAGTGTGCAGAGCCCCTGAGGGTCTGTCCGGTGAAGTAACACTGATACAGCGAATGACTGGCAGATTCAGCTAGTTTTAGAGAATAGTAACATTGCATGAAGAAACAGAATACACAAAAATAATTATATTCTTACAAATATTTCACCATGAAATTTATAAAGGTTAAAGGTTAAGGTGTTGTCAAATAAGTTAGTAATATTTTTTTCGATAAAGTTAACTTGGTTTTGTGCTTTCATTTGGAGTATATTCAAGGATGTGTTTTATGAAGATGTTTGCATACCACTATGACCACGTGTGGTGATTCTCAGTGGTTCAGACCTCTGGTTTTTCTGGTTTTCAGTCACCAATTCCTGCCAAATATCGGCAGGGTATTTGGATTAGTGTTGAGAATATACTGACCATATACAAGCGTTTGTGTAGAAGACTCCTCCATAGAGCAGAGACAAAAGGCTCTGCTTGTGAGCTGAGTCAGAGAGACACCATGACACAAAGCAGCTTAAACAGCCTCTGGGATCTGAGGGTTTCTTTATCCTGCAGGAAGCAAGATTCCTCTGTCCCCCATAGAGTAACAAGACATTCCCTTAACAGGTTGAGTGATCTCAGCGACAGATTATAACTCGTTTTATGCTGTCACTGAGATTTGGATCCTGAATGAATGATTCAATCAAATGGATTTTGGATTTCAGCCCATTAAAATTGCGAAGTTAAGACGGCCTTAAACTGTGAAACTGTTAACTTGGTGATGATTTGTACCTAACAATGAAACAAACAAAATCCCAACCCTTGATGGCTTATCTTTGGCTTTCAAGTACTTCAAAGAAGCAGCACGGTATGTGCTGTAGTAAGACTTAGTAAAACTTAGATTTTTAAATTACAATGTACAGAGACCTCAGGACACATGCACATTGTAAATGTGTATGTTTGATAAGAAGATCTGAAATTTTATTTTTAAAAATAGGAGATTAAAGAGATTTCTGTATAGAATAAAAATTTTTGGAGAAATGTAACTTTGCTTCAGTACAAATATGTTGATTATGAAAAATTCCCCCAAACAAATGGTATGAAATCATCTCTAATCTCTAGGATTTTTTGTCAAAAAACCTAGTTAGTAATTTTTTCTAGTGTCCTCATTGGATTACATTGCTTTCCTGTAAAATTAGAAAGCAACGTTTTCTAGGGAAATGTGTCCTAAATAATTACAGAAAGATTATCTGCCCATGTAAGAATGGCTCAAAGACGTATCGTTCAGCGCACTATCACGTGTGAGATACGTTACAGCTGAAGCCTGGGAAGGCCGTGCAGGCTTGGCAGAGTCCTTCTGTGCTATGGCGTTCTTTGCCATCAGTGTTACCAGTAACACGTGAAGTCGCTGGTGTCTGTGTCTCCACCCATCCCCAGTTCCAGTGACTAAGATTGTTCGTATCAAAGCCACGATTTACTCCATGATCACATGCGGATGAAGAAAAGGGGCTCCAGGAAGTTTATATTTTTGCTTTCTACTTTGAACTAGCTTCAGTTTGCAATGACCAAATAAAGAGATTCTATTGCTACAGCTTCCATCTTCCATGCTGATATATTTACAAAGCCAGGAAAAAGATGTCTGAGCCATGCTACTAAGTGACTTGAACATGCCACTCAGATTCCAGGAGCCTTTGGGGTCCCGTGAGTGTTCTGTTAACTTGTCCTAGGGTACAAGCCAGGATACCACTCTGAATTTGGTCACTGTTTCTTCTACATTCCTTACATCGGTGGATTTTTCTCTCTTTAGTTGTTCTTTATAACACCGATGCTTCTGGAAACTACATGTCAGAAGGATTTGCCACTAACCTTCACTTTGGGTCTTGTTTATTTATTAAAGAAATAGGCTGAGATTTCCAAGGAAGTAGCCACAAAGGAGAAATCCCTGCTCAGCCCCGCCCTGCTTCACACAGAGAATTTGATTGATCAATTGATTGATCAGTTACAGCTTTGACGTGAGATTAGGATGATAGCAGCCAGGTGTCTCTTCTGAAAATTACATTTTTTCCGTTTTCATTTTCTATATTTTAGGGTTAAGTCATCCATTGTATGGTACAGAAAAGAGAAAGAGAATTAGGTTTAGCCTCTTGGGGGGAAGGGGGCTATCAAATTCTTCATGGGAATTAGTTAAACATCAGAGCAATTAAGCTGTACTTGGTAGGAGAGACTCTGAAGACTGGAGGTATTTTCTTTGTGCCACTTGCCTGTTAATTATGCTGTTGTGCCCGCAGCAGTTACGACAAGCGTTCTAAGTGCCATTTTCAATTTTACCCATTTTTTCTTCATTTGCTATTCTGAATTGTTCTGTGAAGAAAGTTTGTTTTATTTTCGCACTTGCTGTATTCAATCAGTTATGTGCGTCAGTATGCATTCATGGGAGCTTATTTTATTCTTTGATTTTATGGCTGAGCCTTGGTTCATGATGGGGTTGGCAGTAGATACCCTCATTGAGAACTGAAGATATAGTGCTTTGAAAATTCACCACGCCTACTGAGCATCATGACACAGCTTCGTGCGCCACTGTGGAATGGACTGTCCTGGGGACAGCCTTTCATTTGCCACCTGTCCTGCAAGAGAGCATCGGAACCCACATCACCAGTTCAGAAACAATCCTAGAGCAAATACTGATGTGTGGATTCTGTGAGGTTTCATTAACTTTTCACCATTGTGTCATGAAAGATACATGTTGAACTATTGCAATTTAATCATATTTGAGGTATGCGTCAAGTCAGAATTCAGAGCTCCCGAAAAACTTATATATGTGGGTGTCTGTGTATGTGTGCATGATACATTTTTACACACTTAAACTTATCAACATTTAATTCGGAGTTTATATTCTAATTAACCATCACTTCATGCCAGTAAGCCCATTTCCACAGCCAAGGGATCCACGCACATTAATTTCAGAATTCTGAAGTTAACTAATTTGAATAGCACACGTACCAACTCTGGTGTCACATGGCTGTTCATTGTTTATTTAGTTGTTAATTCACTGATTTATTGGTTCTTTACCATTTGTTTCCTCATCAGGAACTATTAGAGACTCTTCCTTGGGCCAGAGAGTGCCAAATTATATACTTTATTCATATCTTGTATGAGTTGTAGATATAGTTTAATACATGATTTTCTTTTGTTTCAGTTTATACTACATATTTGGATACATGATCTTCCTTGTAATTTACAGTAAATTTCTACATGGAGTTGTACTATTGGATTCATAAATGCTCAGAATCATTGATCCATGATGAGCATATCCACAGGAGGTCTTGTCATATGAAAACTCTCTCATTTGAAGTTTGTTTCCTTAACGTTGTCCTAGAACCATGACCAATCATTGAGTTGTTCTACAAACTGGTATTTTTACTTCTTCGTATTCCCACATAATGTAACAATGAGGGCTTTTGAGATGGCTCAGCAATGAAGAACACTTGCTTTCCTTGCAAAAGCCTTGGATTTGGTTACCAGAACCTACAAGCGCTGGCTCACAACCATCTGCCACTCTGGTTGCAAGGACTCTCATGTGCTCTTCTAACCTCTATAGGATCCAAGCACACACATGATTCCCAGCCATACATGCAGTTAAAATACCGTATATATAAAAAAAAATTATATTTAAATAAATACATCTATCAAAAACTTGATACATCCATAAAGCAACTTTAGGTAACAGTGTGTGCTTAAGGCTGGTGGATGTTTGAACCAACAGGTCATTTTCTTCAGTCTGCTTTGTGAATTTCCAGCTCATTTACCAGACGATATTTTACTGTCACCAGGCTTGGGCCATTATCAGTAATATTGCTACAAACCTATAATTGCTCTTTGTGAACATAACATTTATTTACTCTAATAAGCATCGAGGTATTTGGAAAGTGTGTATTAATGTGACACCATACCTGCACATCTTTTCCAGAGAGCCTTTGTCATTTTGTAGTCCTCTCACATCCATGGGCTCACGGTCCTTCCGTACAATCCTTTCATCAGATCTTACTGATGTCTGATTTTTATTTATTTATAGTAGATGTTCTGTGCTCACCCTTGCATCACTATATTGATCTTCTCTAAGATCAATATATCAAGATGGTGAGAATATTTGATATTCTTATCTTCATATACTTTGGGAAAATTCAGATCTATTGCCAATTTTATTCTTGACTGATATACTTTCTCACTGTTGACTTCTAAAAATGCTTAATTTTAATAAAATCCCTTCATGTATTATTGATAAATATTTTCTAAAAGTGTTACTCATATTTTTATCATCTTAAGAACACATTTTTACAGGGCAAAATTTTAATAAAGTCTGATACGTATTCTTCACATTTTAGATCATGATTTGGCTATTGTGTGTTTTAAGCCTTAAATCAAAAGCTACATGTTTCTCTCGTCATTTCTTCTGCACTTTTCATAATTGTGCAGTTTATGTTTAGAATCAAGATTAATTTTGCTGATATTGTTATGGAGTGTGAGTTGAAGTTCAGCTCAATTTGCATATAACAGTGGCTTCTCCAGGTCGGCCGCTGGAAATGCACAGAAGCTGTGGATTCATGAGATTCTGCTGTCTATGTGCTCCAGAGTCCTGTCTGGAAAGCCCATATGCCTGCCCATGAATTGAAATGCGTTCCTGAATTTTTCTCTAGTAATTTCACAGGATGGGTTTTACGTTGGAGTCCTTGATGCATTTGCTGTGGAATTCTGTGTAGGGCGAATGACAAATGTCCAGTTTCATATTTATGCTTATTGAGAGCCACATTTCTCAAAACCATTTGCTGACTATGTTGTCATCTCTTTATTGTATATTTTTTATATCATTGTCAAAAACCAAGTGACTGAAGTTGGATGAACTTGTATCTGAGATCTCTGTTCTATTCCATTGATCTATGTGTGCCATGCTGCTTTGTCACTTTGCCTCTGTAGTATAGTTTGAAATCAAGGAAGGGCATTCTTCATGTAGTGTTCTTTTTATTCATTATTACTTTGAATGGCTGCTAAACACTTTTTGAGATTTTTAAAAATGTCTGTGAAGAATGATTTGGAATTTTGATTGAGATTCCATCGAATCTGTAAGTTGCCTCTGGTAATAATGGCCACTTTTACCAAAATAATCTTTCCTCTCTCTGAGCATGGAAGGCCTTTCATCTGGCTATGATATCAATTGATGCTCTTTGCCTGAGCAGAGGGCTTGAAATAGAAAACAATCATGTGAGCAGGAAAGCTGAGAGGTGGAACCATGCAGTGGGCTCAGCTGACAAGGGCTCAGCTGACAATGCTGACAATCTGCATCTGTTCCCCAGAATGCACGTGGTGGAAGGAAGACCCAGCTCTGCACATTACCCAGCGGCCACCACACCTTCTGTGAAAAAGGCATGCCCCACACAATAAACAAATGCAAATAAGTGATTTTTACAAAGAAATACAAGTTTTATTTTATTTTTTTCTAGAAACGAGAAAGGACATGTTTTTTCACTAGTTTTGTATTAGAGATATCTTAATAGTAGTGTCTGAGACAGGAGAAGAGTTCAGAAGAGCGTCCCTGACAAATGTGCACAGCAGTCAATGACTGTTTAAGAAAGGAACAGTAAATAACATAGTGAATGTTTGGTTATTATTTTTGGTAGAACTGTGGATATAACCTAGGACCTAATACTTGCTAGGCAAGCATTCTTCAGCGGAGCTACACCTCAGAGAAGGTCTTACTAAGTTTCCCAGGTTAGCCTGGACCTCCATGCTTGACCCAGGATGCGTTGTGCTATAGTCCTCCTCTCCCAGTCTCCCATGAAGAACAAGTAAAGATCAAACTGGAATATAGACCAAACTGCGTATCCCTCACTCCACAAACTGAATCCACCATATGGAGATATTTGGAAACAGGACTTCTTTATGATAAAATTTAACTTACTAATTATTCAAAATAAGACATTAAAAATAGTAACTCAAAAAGTAGGACTTTTAAAGTCACCATTAAAGTCAAATGAGATCCCTTTGCTTTTTGCCTTGAGTAGCACCAAGGAGGGGGGGGGGAAACAAAACAAAACAAAAAAAAACAAACCAAAAGCCAAAAAAAAAAAAACTTGTATGAGGGAAGAACTCAATCCAATGGGAAATGCATTCTTATGAGGAAAGGAAGAGATACCTCTCTCTGTCTCTCTTTCTCTCAATGCCTACACACACACACACACACACACACACACACACACACACCATAGACATACACTGATCCTCTGAAGACATATGAAGAAAAGAGGTAACTGCTGTTGACAGACATGCCCAGCCTTATGACCGTGTGTCACAACACAGTCACCTACAAGAGTTATGCTCCGCACAGCGTGACTGACATAGAAGAGAGTTAAAAATGTATTTCATAGTGTGTTAAATAAGTTTATAATTTATGTTGGTCCTCCTTCATAGCTATCCCAGCAGCATGCAAAATAATGGACAGAGGTCTAAGGTATACAGAAGATTTAAATTCACTACATTGGTTAGAATCTGAATTTTTTTCATGCTTTTATTCAAATGGTACCAAAAATCACAAGGATCACTTACTGTGACATAATTCTAAGGAATCGATATGGAAGATTTTATGTTTGAAAAGATGGAATTGACATCGGTTTTCCTATATCGCTTGCTTATCTGAGTGTATATGTATGTTATCTATATGTGTTTAGTATATTTATGTATGTGAGTGTGTGTGTAATATATAGGCTATAAAATATATGTGTACGTATATTCATGTATATGTACGTAGGTATTCTCACTGGTAATTATCACATATAAGAGTTAACATAGTAGAGGGATGAAGGATGAATAACAGAGACCTGAGAACCTGAAAATGAATTGGTCATAAAACACCGGAGAGGTCATTTCTACTCCGATATCCAGAATTAATACTGGAGAAGTAGGTGAATTGGAAACGTCAACAGTCCAGGAAATGAACAACAGAAACCGTTTATACGTTTCCTAATACAGCAAAACAGTGATACCCCAGAGCAACTTGCCCAGACTCACAGTCACCTCCAGGAAGTCCAGCTGACAGTCCAGATACCTCCCTTAACAGGCGTGAGGAGAGTGGGAGCCCCTGCCTATGTGTGCTCAACAGACAGAGTAATAAACTGGCTTATCATTACGGCCAGTGGTGGACTCCATCCTGTGATAAAAATTTCTTGGGAAATCCTGGCTGCCACAGCTCATCGGTGATTCCATAGTCTCTTCACTGATGGGGTTCATGGTTGATAGGTACTGCTACCGTCTCTGCGCTGGCCAGGAGGACATTCTCCAACCAGTGTCAATGTACCTCATGCTAGAGGTATGATAAAATAGACAATGTCAGTAAAATCTAAAGCTCTGTGTTTGAACCATAAATTCTTCACCAAACTTAAGTCAGTGGTATCTCAACCTGAAAGCAAAAGAAGAGGAAGTGAGCAGCTGTCAATGCCAACATCAAACCTTCCCTGAGAAATGCAGAGAAAGGAGACCAAAAAGACAAATGTCAAATCTGAGTCACTTGGGTCGCTTCCAAGAGGTCTGATTGCATTTTATTCAGACTCCCAGAAGGAAAGGAGATAGTAAGCAGTATGAAGAAAGTTTCAACAAAATGTAGTTGAGGAAACAGCTGTTGAATATATCACAAATTTGAGGCTAGACATAGTATGCATATTAAAAAGCAGATTGAGGCACAAACAAAAACTCCAGATGAAACAAACTAAGAGAATACATGGGGGTCCGTGTCAAGACGTATCATTATTAAATTTCTAACTACCAAGGAAAACCTTTCAAGCTGTCTTAGCAAAATGAGATATTATCTACAGGGGGGAAATAGTTCAGACGACAGCTGACTTTGCATCAGAAGCCAGAGCAGCCAGAAGGAAAGATACCACATCTCTCAAGAGCTTAAAGTAAAGAACTGTCAACCTAAAAATGGTATATCCACTGAAAATACCCATCAGGAGGAAGAAACCAATCTATACATCATCTGATGAGAGAAGACGAGAGAAAAGCCAGGGAGCATGCTGTCAGCAGACACGCTTTAGTAGATTGACCAACATAATTTTCCCGCGCTGAATAGAAGCACAAATGTTGAAACAGACGCGAAGAAAGATGAGTGAGGACAGGAATAGGTCTGTGCAGGAAGGTCGCACTGAGTGAGAAACTTCCGTAATCGGGGTAAAGTTGAGCCTCTCTACGGTGGTTCACCAGATGCTGCCTTCCTCCCTTGAGAGTTGCATAGCATCTTCTAAAACTCTGAGTCTAGTCCTCTGAGGCCTCCAGGTCAGACACAGCTGGATTCTGCCAAGCTCACTCTCTCTCTCTCTTCCTTTCTCTCTTTCTCTCTCTCTCTCATCTTCAGAAGTCTGCATTTGCCTTCAAATTCTAGAAGGAAAAAAGGGAAGGAGGACTATCGTTTATTGTTTGGGGAGTTCCTTGGAATATTTGTCATGTAATTACCATGCCGCACAGCACCACCATCTAACATCTGGCAAATATTTATTTGTTCACTGATTTTTGCCTCAAATCCCAACTGAAATGTAAGACTCATAAGACTGTAGACTCAATGTATTTGGTGTACACCTGCAATCCCAGAGCATAGATTAGTCACTGACATCCATGTCAAACAAAATAAATATTTGCTAAAAGCGAAGATATAAATGAAGAGAGGCACAGGGCTAAGAAAAGGGAGCAGACTCTGCAAAGATGATGACCCACGGCATCTACAAATGGAGAGAAGCAGAGGAAGGGCAGCTTGAAATAGGAGGGAGGCCCCAGTGGGGTGAGAAACACTTCAAATAATGACAACTATAATAATGATGGGCAGGGAAGCTTGAGGGGGTAAGGGGGGATGGGCATGGAAATCTTGGCGGGATGGGAGGATGGGTACAGTGGAGCTGTCTGTTTGCTGCTGTCTGCTTCTAGGGAGTTGGTGAACTTGAGGAGCGACCTGAAATACCAGCAGAAACAGAGATAAGAGGACATGGAATCACTATAATGAGGCCTAGTAGGAGCCTTGGATCTCGACAGAGAAACAGACACAGGAAGCAAATCAGAGGTGTAAAGGTTGATCTTATCAGGCAGATGCCTCTCCAAATCTCATAGAAGACACATGTCTGGGTGTGTCTGTGAAGTTGTTCTGGAGAAGATTAGCTGAGAAAGGAAGAAAGCATCCCGAATGTGCATGACGTCGTTCTGTGGTCTGTGGTCCCAGAAGAAACAAGGAGATGTCAGAAGGACCTCCAACACACACCTCACCCAGCCCGCTGCTGGGGACAGGATGCTTCCATTACAGCCCTGGCACGTTGATGCCCGCAAATCAGGAACGCGTGCTCTTGCTTTAAGTTGGTTTTTCTTGGCTGTTTTGTCATTTCTATAGAAAAGTAATGAATTCACAGGGTCATAAGTGATACCCGGGCTGGCTGGAATTCCCCGTGCAGTCTGTCCACACTGGTCCTCACCTGAGGCGTCATCCTAGCTCAGCCACACAAGTCTGGAGACCTCAGCCATAGGCCACCAAAGACAAAGCTCACGACTTAACACTGACAAGCCTTATTTTTCCCCAAATTTCATTTTTTTAATCTTTCCATTTCATTGCTATGTTTTCCCCATAAGAATCTGTCTTCTAGTGAATCAGTCTGTAGGCTCTTTTGTAACAGGACAACACACACGGTGCGATTCCGTAACTGCGCGGAGAGCACTGAAAACAGACACACTCCATAGAGAAGTGGAAGACATTGACGTTTGTTTTCCTTGCAGCCGAGCTGTGAAATCCAAGGAGGCGCTTTAAACAATAGTAATTATTTACTTGGCTTCAGTGTGGTTATGAGATTGATGGTTACTGTGCAGTTGTGCTGTTTCCCTTGCTCCCTGCTTTAGGATAATTAGTCTTCTTTCTAGGTTTCTTTTGGATCTGGAGAACACTGAGCCTGCCTCACGGAGGACTCTACATGGGATCGCACACGCAGAGAAGGCAGGGTTCTCCCACCGTCTTGCCCTCCCCACGGCTCCCCAGTCACTACAGCAAGCAGGCTCAGTTAGGTTCAACCTTGTTCTACACGGTTTCTCTTCATAATAGTCGGGAAATCTTTGTAAAGTATACTTTCTGTTTTTCTGTTACTTCACTCAGAAAAGCTGGAAAAACTACGTTAACCGTAGTAAGCACAATGACCTATAGCATATAAATACCTATGCAGAGGATATGGTGTTGCTTCTGTCTCTCTTATAACCTTATCAAATCATATTTTATCAGTCCGTGGAGACTTTTAACATATTTTAGCATTCAGGAACATGCAGTGGCTTTAATCTCCTACCGACTTTATAATCTCACCTGCTTTTGTTTACAAATGCCATCCTCTTCTTGAACCTTACTCAGTGAAATTATTTTGCTTTCGTTTCATTCCTTTCTCTCTATTACTTTCTATTGTTATTTTATTGTTTCTTATTCTATGCATATATGTATTTTGCCTACATGTATGTCTGTGTGCCAGGCAAGGGAAATACCTGTAGAGTTCAGAAGAGGATCAGATTCTCTGGCTATGTAGTTACAGACTGTCGTGAACCACCATGTGGGTGCTGGGAATCAAACCTGTGTCCTCTGGATGAGCAGCCAGTTCTCTTACCTGCTGAGCCATCTCTCCAGCCCTGTGTCCACTCGTTTCATTTTCATTTTTGTCTGCCTTATAATTTTGGTAACGATTGCTCTTCCGGATCTAATGCACACACTGAGGGTGCACAGTGGTTCTCAGCCTTCCTAAGGCTGTGATCCTTTTGTACAGTTCTGCGTGTTGCGGTGACCCTCAACCACAAAATTATTTTTGTTGCTACTTCATAACTGTAATTTTGCTACTGTTATGAATCATAATGTAAATATCTGATATGTAGATGGTCTCAGGTGACCCCTGTGAAAGGGTCACTTGACCCCCAAAGAAGTCATGATCCACAGACTGAAATCCACTGGTCTTACCTATAGTTACAAGTTAATTTTCCTTGTATGCTCTGAAGTTTCTCCCATCCACCACTATGTTCCTGAGAGGGTCCCCAGACATATTTCAAGATTTCCATTAGTTTTGGACCTGGGTCCTTGCTCACTGTCTCTCCAGTAGCTCTGAGTTATGCTGGGTATGACATACAAGTTCGGCCCCTGACTTTCAGCATCCTCTATCCATGCTACAGTCCTGGACACAACTTCAAAAACATTCACCTTGCATTACATTCTTGTAGCAAAAGTGCAAGGTGCTTATTATTACGTTAGTGCTTTATGGTATTTCTCTAGTTACATGTATTTTCAGCTTTAGGTTTTTATCAAACTAGAAACACTGAAGTAAGGTCCATTTGTCTGCATATTACTGATACTCCATGGGAGAAGGTGAGAGATCTGAATCTGACTAGCACCACACTCCTGGGAACCAAGGAAAGACCCTGCAGATAAATTTCACATAAGTTACAAGGAAAATTTTATTATAAAATGATAACTGGCCCTGTGACACCGAGACCTGCGCTAACAGGCATGTAAATGCTCCTACTTAATATTTACCACGAACCGTCTATCCATAGTGTATTGAATCCTGGAGATAGATTCATAAATAATTGATCCAATTTCAACGAGGCAAGGCTGTTAACACAGGAGGAAACAAATAAAATAGGAAAAGAAATCTGCGGCAGCGAGGGCACAGCCTTGAGCTTTAGATCCACACTGTGTGTACCTGAACTCTGTAGGCAAGACAGCGGCCTTCACGGTGCTCAGAATTCCCAGGCCCAGACAAGTCAAATAGCCCTGTATAAATCACAAAAAAGGGGAGCACAGTAGTTTGCGTCTCTCTCTGTTTTAAAATCTTTTGTAAAATATTTCTGAGTTTCGTAAACTGCTCTAAATTTCTATATGAAGTAAACTGAGGCACACTCAGAGCTTAAGGAATCCTCCCTTCTGACAGTAAATGGATAGAGAAAGAGAAAGAAGATGGGGAAGAAAAGGACACTAGCCAGTGTTAAATCTTCCCAGAGAACTGGCCAGAGCTGAAGTGCACAAACAAAGTGCGGAGAAACACTTATTAATGAGTTAATTTAAAAACTAAAGCACAGCAGCGCCGTGCTTTTCCTGGTGTTTAGCAGCATTAAAATGCTTTGTTCTCCAACGAAGCAGGAGAATAATAGTCCAACGTCTACCGTTTTTATTTGACAATCTAGTCAAGGAATCTCTTGCCTTTGACTATTTTTTTTTTTGTCTTTTAAAGCCTAAGAAAACAAAATAAATAAAATAAAGCCACTTCCCCTCACATTTCTTTCAAAGGAAAGAAAGAAAATTGTATTTCCACCAGTATCATTTCTTAGGCATGAAGAATTCTAATGATTTTTCCTAAATTAAATCATAAACAAGTTCAGCAATCTGTAATGCAGTTACATTTGCAGATACATAAATTTTATCTAGGTAACTGCATGTCAGTTTCTTTAAAATGTACATACCACAGAGAAGCATCTTATTCACACACCAACAAATCACAGGATCCTAGAAGCTTAGTTGTCATGGATACATACCTTTTGTTTGAGAGATCTATCAGATATGTGTGCTTTAACCTTTGCTTGGCGTATCTGCGATGATGTTACAGGCATCTTACAGTAGCAAATCAAACTAAGCCACTGTGCAATTCATGCTTAGGAAATAAACACATTCTCTGCATACATTTTAATAACCCAGTCCTTCCTGACATTTGAGATACAAGACACTAAGGAGGATATACACAGTTCACAAGAAAAACATGGAGCTACAGCTACGTTTTGTCACCTGTGAAAGTCACTGGTACAAAAGAAAAGGACGAAGAAAGAGCTAAGAAAACATGAATGAAATGGAAGCTTCTAGACATTGCTGTTACTTTGTTCAAATTCACAAACAGAATTTGATGGTATCCCTGTCATGTCTCTTTGGTAGTCACACCTTCAGATGAGTACACTGAGAGTTCAGTCCCCAGTGACTCCACATTGGCCAGCAATGACTGCAAACTAGGAATATTTGGAGATTGTTGTTAATAAAGGCCATGTATGCTGAGTGGTGCATATTATAGCTTCGTCTCCATATCAGTGGGCCTGCAGATACAGAGTTTTCTAGTAAACAAATAAAAATTATATAAATTTCAAATGTGGCCTCATTGCTCTTCTCATTTTGAGGGTCTTCGCAGATATCCATTGTAAGATCGTGCAGGTTGTGGAAAAACTACTGTCACATCTGTGCAAGCTTCTCACTTGACAAAATTCTCATTAAGTGAATAGTGTCTCTATTTGTAGACATTAGGAACATTGAGAGAAGGAGTCAGCTTACTATGTGTCTGATAGAAACATTCAAACTCCTAGATGTTGTGGATGGTTCTTTTAGTTATGTATAAAATAATTGTTTTATGCACTGTTGGGTGAGACTCTCCCTAGGTCTTGGCATTTTGTATTGTCTGCAGGTGTTGGATTTCTGTAGGGATGTTTGATTGCTTATGATGTGCAACTGAGTTCTGAACCAATAAGAACACCTGAGCTAAGATGCTTGGGGTTCCACTGGCCAGTATGCTGCTTGCCAAGATGGTAGTTCCCTCTGCTGAGATCTGGCAGAGTTTGAACATATGAAAAATGCCTCTGTGTTTTCCTTGCTGAGCCCACACAGCACCTAACAACTACAAATGGCACCCGCAATCTGGAGCCTGAAGTCATGCTCAGCCAACATGGAGGCAAGAAGGAAACTCCAGACCTCATAGAGTCCAGTAAAGTGCTCTAAGGGCAGCTCCTAGAAGACAGACAATATATATGCAAAAATAATGAGTAGAAGTCTCCTGAAGTAAGAGGAGAGTGAGGAAGGAAATAAGCCTCTATGAGGAGAAAATTGTGAAAATTAAGTGAGAAAGAGGGCTCAAAAGTAAGAGCCACAGAATAGAGGCCATTGGAAAAAGACATTTTCATGGTAAAAACAAAAAATCCATCTGGGAGCAGGAAAGAAGCAAGATTTAGATGGCTGTTCTTAATCATGGAGCTGACTCTCCCTCCTCCCATTGGCGATAGCCAGGGCAAGGGAAACAGAAACCAGGGTGTTCTGTTGTATAAACTGAGTTTGTTGATGGCTTTGTGTGTGTGTGTGAAGCACAAGTGCGTTTGGCGTTTGAGACCTATGGAAGAGGTTGTGTGTCCCATCCCTCCCACAGCCTTCAGTGGTGGTGAGAAAGAACTCCAAACTCCCAGAATTTTTCAGCCAGAGATTCTTCCCACTGGCCCAGGACACCCTGCTGTTTTGAAAGCCAGGGCTTAGAGCCCAAAAGTCCCTTAGTTACCAGTTTGTTTCTTTGTCTTTTTTTCTGTAAACCTGATACTGGTGATGATGATGAGAACTCCACCAAAAGGGAATGCTTACTTCAGACAAAGTGACCAGTTATTTTTCCTGCAAACCAGACTCTATCTTAAAACCTGGAAAGTGTTTCTTCAAGGCCAGCACACAGAAGTTCTCTTCCAGAACTGGCTGAGGTTGTATCTTGTGACAGTAGCTGAACTTGGTACTGTAAGAGTCACCCAGATGTTACTGGTTTTGAAGGCATGAAATGGTCTTTGGAGAACAACTGAGGCTTAGCCCTGTGAGGGTCCAGGAGAGGCCATTGGTAAAAGTGCAGCCTTAGTAACAGTTTAAGGCCCAATTTGAAGGGGTCATGTGAAAAAGTTGAGGCTTGGTACAAGGAAGAGAACCAAGGAGATGCTATTGGTGAAAGAGCAGCCCAGTTGCAGCAGAAGACCCCAGTGTTCTGAAGATGCCAGTACCATGGGATGACCACCAAGAGCAGCAGCAGCAATGGAGGGGAGCCAGCCAGAGCCTGGAGGACAAGCTGTGTGTGCTGCAGAGGGCAGAGCCAGAGAAGTGACCTAAGCCCTTTGTAGGAGCCCAGAAGATCGTGAGTAAATTCCAGATAATGGACATTGATAATGTTTCTTCTGCTGTCCAAAGACATTGTGAAAAGCTTGATAGATGCTTGGTTTCATCTGTTCCTGTGCATTAGAGACCCTCGTGATTGTTCCTCTTATAAGTGGTTTTGCTAGTG
This sequence comes from Cricetomys ansorgei, assembly GCA_026225945.1. Lineage (NCBI taxonomy): Eukaryota > Metazoa > Chordata > Mammalia > Rodentia > Nesomyidae > Cricetomys > Cricetomys ansorgei. The sequence goes on along the minus strand of JAMJFZ010003867.1, from coordinate 877,196 downwards.
TAGTGTTAGATTACATTGTAGAGATAAAGCAATTTTTTGATCTTATACAGAAATGAGGAATTATTGTAGAAGTTTTTTTAAATTTATGTATAAAATAATTGTTTTATGCACTATTGGGTAAGGGACTCATTAGGTCTTGTCATTTTGTATTATTTGTAGGTTTTGAATTTCTGTGGGGGATGTTTGATTGGTTATGATCTGCACCTGAGTTCTGAATCAATGAAAACATCTGAGATGAGATGCTCGTGGTTCCACTGTCTAGTACACCGCTTGCCTGGACTGTGGTACCCTCTGTTGAAGTCTGGCAGAGTTTGCACATCTGACAAATGTCTCTGTATTTTTCTTGCTGAGTGAGCCCAACAGCACCTAACAGCTACATCTAGATAAATATTGTGTGAACAGATTATGAGGCATATTTTATTTTTTGATGTTGCACTTGTTGCAATTAACGATATCAGATACAGGGTGATGTAATTGTTAGAGATTTTTTTCTTTAACCATCTCATTCAATATGAACCGTGATGCTTTGGGTCTGTTCACAGTCCCATCTTATGAAAACCGATTTCTAATGCTATTAAACACTACAGCTTTGCTTTAATTTAATTCAGGAGAACTATTCCCAGAATTCTCTCTGTTATTAAGTTAATAACTAAAGTTAGAATCAATATTACTGATACTTTTACTCTGGAAAATGTGATAAACTCTCAGTACACTTTATAAACTGGCTTAAAATGGAAACATTAACCTATATGAATATAATTTAAACCTCTGTTCATTGATTTGAAAATATTTAGGAAAACTTTGACAGCTAAAGTCTATGGAAGATTAGCATGTAATATTTTGGAAGGTAAAGACTTCAAACAATGGTTTGTGGCTAAGAGAGAGAGGAAGAAAATCACACTGTAAGGGAAATCTTAACAGATACATTAGAGTAGAAGCCACTGACTCAAAAGAAAAACAAAAACAAAACAGGCAATGAATATACAGTAAATGGAAACTCCTGGAAGTTTTATTTTGTTCTAAAGCATATGCCATATGCATAGTTTTTCCTGTTACCCTTATCAGAGGTGAGTGACCGCCTGGCTCCTGAGCCTTCCTTTAAACATAGATGTGCAGGGGCAAAGAATGTTCCAGGATCTGTCAAACAAGTGTTGGGCTGTCTTCAGTACAGTATGTCTTAAATAAATATTCTCAGAAATTAATTAATCCAGAAGAGACTGAGCCTAGCAGCCATCACAATGTTATCTTTCTGTACAATTTATTTCAATGACATCTGATTCACTGAATGAAATTTAGTTCAGATAGGTATATTTTATAAAAACAAATTCTATATTTCTCAATGTAATCTCTGCCTTAGAAAACATGTGTTAACAAATAATGACTCAGTGAAGATGGATATTCTCTTGGTATTCATTAAAATAATTTTGAGTCACAGAAGAAAGCTCAAAATAAACCCTGACAATACTTAATAAAAAGCTCTGAGGGAAGAAAAGCTTTAAAATTACATGTTGTTCTGTTTCTTACATTCTAGGAGGATGGGCACAATTCTATAAGTTATTAAAGTTAGAAGATTGATCAAAGAAATCATCGATCTATTGAAAGTTAGAAGTGTCTTAAAAGCTTTGTTTTTATTTATTTTGTCTACTTTGTGTGTGTGTGTGAGTGACTATGTGTGTGCATATATGTGTGTATGAATGTGTGTTTATGTGTGTGTGTATGAATGTGTGTGTATGTGTGTTTATGTGTGTGTGTATGAATGTGTGTGTATGTGAGTGTATATGTGTGTATGTGTGTATGCGTGTGTGTCTGTCTGTCTGTATGCATGTGTGTGTATATGTGTCTGTCTTTATGTATGTGTGTATATGTGTGTATGTATGTGTTTGTATGTGTGTGTGTCTGTCTGTATGTATGTGTGTGTATGTGTGTGTGTGTATCTGTATGAATGTGTGTGTATATGTGTGTGTGTCTGTATGTATGTGTGTGTGTATGGGTGCGTATGTGTATGTGTGAATGTGTGTATATGTGTGTGCATGTATGTGTATGAATATGTGTGTATAAATGTGTGTGTGCATGTGTGTGTTTGTATATGTGTGTGTATGTGTGTGCATGTATGTTTGTGTATGAATGTGTGTGTATGTTGTGTATGTGTGTGTGTACATGCACATGTGTTTATGAGTGAATGCACATGAGTAAGCAAATGTGCATGTGTGAATGAATGTATGCATATGTGTGAGGGCAAATATATGTATGCAAGTGCATGTGTGTTGAATACCCCTAAAGTCATTTAAAGAAATAGACCACATACCGTATCACAAAGCTACCTTCAAAATACAAAGAATTATACCATACAGACTATTATTTCTTCTATACTATGATTTTATATTATTTGTGATTATATTATATATGATTCCATATTATAATATGATAATATTACTTGTTCTATACTATGATTTGTTCTATACTGTTATTTTTTCTACACTATGATTCAGCTACAAATGATAACAAAGATAATTAGAATAAACCAGTTGCAAGATTTTTAAAATGTTATACAAATAACTTGCTGTAAAGAAACATATCATTCTAGAAATTAGAATGTAAGATTTGAAAAGCAAGAATAAAGAAAGGTCTGATTTTTTTATGCCAACAGTTCTGATAGAAAATGTATGAGTTTGCTTTGCAAAATGATTTACCATTTTGCTGGATTCTGACTGAGTTAATTCTGAGTTGCATTTCCCAAAGATGGCACAGACACCCAAGATGACAGGCTTGTTCCCACGGTCTTGTCCAAAGTCAGGTGCCCCTTAGGATCCAGGCTGCTTCTGCACTTCCAATCAGGTGAGTACAAAACTGGAGCTTCCTCTCATCCTGCCCTAGTTGATAACTGATCATAATGGATCACCAATCTCAGGAAACATCTATTTGAGTTACGATGAGTAGAAATGTCTCACAGGATGAAAGCAGACAGCTAGTGAAGACAACTACAGAGCAGTGTCCACGTGGGTCTGACTAGAAGGCGTCTGTTCCAGTAGAGTCTGGAGCCCTGCCCCTCTGAGCCCTGATGTGTTTGGAAGAGTTTGTAGGGTGTCGTGACTTCCTTATATAAGTGAATTCAGAAGATCATGAACAACTGAGTTGCCATGTATTTCCCATTTCCAATACTTGCTCTAAAGCTATCTGGAGCAATGATGTTAGAATAACATATACTCTTACCACCAAGAAATTTTCATAGAATTTAGAAAACACATGTCAGCAACCTGGGGCAAAGACAAAATACTACAAAAACAAACAAACAAACAAAACAAATCAAATACTTTGGGTTCTGCTATCACCAACACTAAGTGCTCATGGCATCAGGTAATACTTGAGAAATTAAAGTTGGAGCTCTATTGTCAGTCAGTGAGGTCTTTAGCTTATTTCTTACGATGCATTGACAGCAGTTAGGGATCAGAAAATGGGTAATTGAAAGCTGTGAGTTGGAAAATAACATTTCTGAATTAATAGTAGAGCCATGTTTACTGCTGTGGTGGACATAAAAACGTAAAGTATCTCAATGATGTAAATATAAAGCTAGAAATAAAAGAAGCAGGAAACACAGGAGTAGCTATTCAAAGACCCATGAAATAGAAAAATATGACAAATCTAATCCAAAATAATAAAAAATATTAATTGCTAATATTATAACTGACATAAAATACGATTATGGATATTTTAGGGATTAATCAGAAAATAAAATGGAATTTTAGCTACTAAATATGAGTACACTCTGATATTTAGAAAGAATGGACACAAACCTACAAAATTATAATTTACTACAAGTAGGTATTATTAAATAATCTTAATTTTTCTTAATGCTATTAAAAGTAATAGTATTGGCAATTAATATACCAGAAATAGTTAGAACAAATTCAGACTCCAGAAGGAATTTCAAGACTGGAAGTTCCCGTTTCTCACAGTGACTCCAGATCCCTAGGTTAATAAGACACGTTTCCCTAATGCTGACAGGATACAGTAGTCCTCACATAAGACACTATCATGTCTCAGAAGGAACGTACAACCCTGTTTCAGTCGCAGTCTCTCCTGCAACATTATAAGACCGAACACTGACAAATTTATTAGTGTCAATGGTTACTAGGATATATTCACAGACGACAGAGCTGGTTCAGGACTCAGATTGGCTTCATGTTAGCAGCTGAAGCCATATGTGTTCAAGGGCAAGGCCGTCTCATCGCTCTATAAGTGAAATGAAAGCATCAGTAAAATTGCAAAAACACTCACTGGGAAGTAAAGTTTCAGAGTATCAGAAACTGGAATAACAAAAACATCTATGGTGAGAAACAGAAGCCATTACACTTTTTTGATAGTGATAAATCGCATGTTCAATTATGAATCGTAGCTATGGTGTATTTTCCAGGTGTTAACACTTTCTTCGTGTGTACCATGCAGCACAGGGTACTGTTAAATGAGGACATTTTTACAGAAGGACCTGGGATATGGAGAAGCCGCTACATCAGGAACATAAACTACCCCTCATTATTTCTCTTTTATTAAATTACAATGGTAATATAAGGAGGAGAACTCAGAAAAAGATGGCTGCTATTTGTGAAGTAATTGGTAAATTCAAGGAGAAAATGCCATTTCATAAAAGATCAAATGGAATTTCTGCAAATGGAAAATCAAATGTCTTAGAAATCAGAAAATTTTACTGGGTCAACTTAACAGTATGCTGGACTCTGAGTTTCATTAAGCTTGAAGACTGCTCCATAGAAATCATCAAAACGGAAGAAGAGATAAAAATACTAAAAGGAAATGTGTTCTGTAAAACTAATATACACTTGAAATTCTCAATAATTCACAAGACAAATGAATTACTAACTTTTGCAATTTTGTCTTTATTCTCATGAATTTTATACGAGTATGCAACGAAATACAATCATATCTAGTCCTATTCCACCCCAGCTGGGCTCATCCTAAACACACCCTTCCCAAGGTTATGTTCCCTCCCTTTGGGAGATAATGCACTAAATCAATGCAGTGCTTCCCATGTCTGTTTGGTTGTAGAGACATCCACTGGAGCATGAGAAACCTATCAGCGTCAACATCCTCTAAAAAGAATGATTCCCAACCTTGCCCACAAAGACTCAGGACACTTCATGGAAGAGGAGTGAAGAGTCCAAGGATGGCAAGGAGATGTGGAATTTAGTCTTCCAGATCACTGTGGTTGTACTCATGAAAACAATATCAAGCCAGTCGATGTCCTGACATAGATGGGGCTACTACCATGGGTACTGCAGTCTTGACACTGGCCTGCAGCCACGACCCATTTCAGTGAGTGTTACCAGTTCCCCCATGGTCTCTTTAGCTTAAGTCATCTGCAGAAGACTACAGAATTAATAGAGCCACTGGAGTTGCTCAATATAGATAGTGTCATCTAGTGAGTTCTCAGAATGTTCCACATGGCGCTTACCATCAAGGTTGCTTACAGAATCACATTCCTCCAGTCACTACTGTTTCACAACAACCCAAATGGGGAGACTCCAATAAGATCCTTTACTTCTCACTCACACAGGGCTGATGGAGATCAGGACAGATAGACCCATGAGCTGTCTCCAGAACTGCATCTCTACTCCCATAAGGAGAGGGGTCAAGTACCTGCCTCTGTGGGTGTGGATAATGAGAGTGTGTTCGATGCATCCCCAGGGCTGTGCAGTCTTCAAATTGAATAAATTTCACCATTTTGAAATGACATAGATGGAACTGGAGGGCATTGTGTTCAGTCAAGCAAGCAAGCTCAGAGAGACAAGAACGGAATCATACGTGTGGGTTCTAAAAATCCTCAGACCATAGAAACAGGGAGTGGACAGTTCCCTGAATCTGTGGAAGAATGGAGAAGATATAAGGACTGACTTAAGGCTACACCCTCTGTTAGACTCCATAGTCTAATGGAGTCTGACTCTGTAGTCAGGATCTTCTGATTCATGCCAGTCAAGCCTCACCTCTGATGGTATCATAAGACACTAAGATCCAAAGCAGTGAGCAGAGGAAATGTACTTGGATTATGTTTCCAATCCAGTCTTTCACTGAAGGAAGTCTGGGCAAGAACCCAATCAGAAGCCCAGAAGCAGGTGGGCAAGCTTCTCCATGCAATGTTACCTCCAACGAAGAACTCAGCCAGGACAGAGTAGGCAAGAACCCTAGAGGCCATGGCCTGCTGCTCTGTGTGCTCACACCTAGTCATTCTGAGCTGTGACTTTTGTGATTTTACTGTAAAACAATTTGTCCATGTATCAATAGTAAATGTTTGCTGTAAGTTCCTTTCATTTGTCGTCATTAAAGAATGAAACTGCATATGAACTTCATGTTAGGTTTTTGGTTTTTTTCCTGTGGACGCCCGCCTCACCTGCAAGGAAGACGCCGCACACAGGATTCTTCTGGTTCACGCTTTATTGAGGACAGCCGTTCAATTAAGTGTTGAGAGCGAAGACCCTGATTGCAAAAAGCACCCTGCTTATATAGAGCATAGGGCTACGTGACCGTCAATGATTGGATACTCGTCCAGACCCTCATTAGCATGGAGGGAGGCGGCAAGGACTGCTCTCCTGCGCCTGCGCTGTAACTTGTTTACTCCAAATGCAAGCAATTACTCCAAATGCGAGCAAGAAGAACCTGGAAGCAGGAAACCGGTGCCATCTTGTAATGGCGTTTCAACTCGGCTCCCAACATTTTCCCCTGCAGATATCTGTGTGTTTTTGTGTGCAGCGTAAGTACTGTTTTTGAGACCGGTTAATCATACACTTTTTAAAAATTGCTAGACTATACTTTTTATCAGATTTGTAATGTAAAATAATGGCTTAAGGGATACAATAAACAAGTAACGTTGCAAAGGCTGACCGATTTTCTTAAAGCCCAATTCCAGAATTTTAAATCACTCCTTAGATCAGAGAACATTTTACAGTCTCTAAATGCTTCTTTTCTCGCTGCTACCAAACTGGCAGCCATTTTCTCCTTTTTATGAAGATTTACTATTAGATTTGCTTGTATATGGAAATGTGTGCAAATATCATAGCATTTTACACACAGTACAGGTTTCATGTTTTGTGCCCATCGATGTACAAAGGCTTGATGTATTTCTCAGTCAGTGAAATTCCAGTGGAAATACTAATTTAGAGAGTGGTGTCACAGGATGCCATCTTATCCCCCCTTCTGGGATTATCTATCTACTTTGGTCTGAAAAACAAAACAAAAAGACCTTTCTGTTTAGTGTAGCAGAGTTGTCTTTATTTAAGTATCTCCCACTGCATCTTAGAACTGTATTAATGTGCTCATAGATTTGCATGCCTAGGAAAAGACGGACATAATGGCATTACATGGTCTTCTCTCGACAACATATAACCCAAATATCTGAGAGATAGGTGAAAGCCTGGCATGTTTTGACCTATTGGTGTAGGGTGAAGATGTGGGATCTGTGTGATGGCAGAGAAGTGATGGTGGTGGTTGTAGTTGTATGTTGCTGTGGTGGCTCAGCAGAGAAGAAACAGACATTTTCATGGTTGCAAACTCTAATAGACATCAGCAGAGGGAGCCACCCTCCTGGCCAGTGCCATACTCAGTCAACAGTGGAATCCAGAGCATCTGAGCTCAGGTGTTTTTATTGATTGAGAACTCCTTACGTGTTCTACTGATACCACATGCAGATCATAAGCAATTAAACAACCCCCACAGAAATCCAACACCCACAAAGTACAAAACGCCAAGGCCTATTCATCACCTTGTCTAACAGTGAACAAAAACAATTATTTTAAACACAGCTAAAAATAAACTTCCACAAAAGGTGGTATGTTGGTCTTCACAGTGAGGTGATGTTGGGAAGAGGTCATTGAGGCTGTGACTCAGGAAGTGGGAAACTTGAGTGGCTTAGAATCAATGGTGGTCACGCTTGCTGAGCTTACAGTAAAGGAGATATCACTGGTAAAGTGGTGGTTGCTGCCAAGGCTCCAGTCCGGCTGGTTTTGTGATAGTGATGGGCTGGTGGTCAGCAGATTAGGATTAGTGAAAGAGCTGACTAGCTTGTAGTTTTGCTCAACTGTTGTGAGAATATTGATAATGGCTGCTGGTGATGCTATGAGGATCTGTAGCTTTAATTCTCATTTGCTTCATTCCTGGATCAGAGTGGAAAGCAAGCTGAATACTGAATCAAGGAACTTGGACTCTTGCTAAGAACTGTAAACAGTATAACTCCAAAAATATGTGCCAGGTATGCACACAGCAGTTTATTCATAGATAATGTGGCAATTATAGAAGACACGCAGAAGTAAAACAGTGTTAAAGGTTATGCCAACATGGAGGAAAAACATACGTTCACTAGAAGGAATGTTGAAAATAAAAACATCATTAAAAGGTGAATGAGTTCTAAGTAAGGCAAGGTTAACCAACACACTCTGTTACTTGTGGCCCATTGAGGAAGGATTGATCCACTTCTCCCCTGTTGTCCTTTTGATGTTGATTGGCCAGAACGTGTCCTTTACTTTGTAGTACAGAGCTCTAAAGTACATGACGTAGGGATGTTGACTCCAGCTGCCAGCTTACAGTGTTGGCAACTTATATTTAAGATTTTGTCCCCAAATCCTAGACATGCATATGGATGTTTCTCCTCTCCTAAGTTGGCACAACCATGTAGAAGCCATTATATTAAAGATGCAGATTTCCAACACCCTTAACAGTACGAATGCTACATTTCCCTCTTTGGTGTGATTCTCTCCCTGACTGGCCATTGTTCCTCAACATCAACAAAGGTTTATAAGCTTGAGCAAACCTCAGTAGAAGTTGCTTCCTTGTGCTTCCTTGGGGCAGAGCCCCGAGAACCTCTGACCTCTTACTTCCATTGGGGCACTCTACTCCACACATCCTTAGAGTCCACGTGAGTATTACACTGGCTGAACTCCCCAGAAGGATTAGCTTGTTGGCAAACACTGCTGTAACATTGGCTTTTAAGTTCTGAGATTAAAAGCCGAGAACATGTTAAACTACTTTATTAAAAAAGAGTTCATGTTGGCGAGATGGCTTAGTGGACAAGTACTTGGTGCCAAGCCTGATAACCTGAGTTCACTCTGGATGCCCATTCAGTGAAAGGAGGGAATCAATCCTTGTGATTCTGAGTTTTTCTCTGACCTCCACCAGGGGATGGTCTAGAACTTCTGGTTTTCCTGCCTTGATTTCTCAAGTCCTGGGATTCTGTGCATGCTTGACCACATCAAGCAGTGGCAGAGATTGAACCTAAGGCTTTGTTCATGCTAGGGAAGCAGCCTACTAACCAAGCTGAATCCCCAAACAGACTGTTTAACTCTTAAAAGTCATTTCCATTAGTAGTTCCTCACCATATGTCAAAATGCGCCATTCCTTCCATAAGTGACAACTATAGGTCCCAGTGTTCTGTATCATCAGCAGAAAAGTAACGGATAGAGTTAGTAACATGTGTTTTGTTTTAAAACCTACTTGACATTTGGCCTGGGTGCTTTGGACTGGACTAATTGACACCCCAGTCATGCTGTCTCATCTATGTGATAGTTGGAACAATGATCCACAAGCTACACTTCATGATTTTGGATCTGACTAGTAATACCAATGAGCTTTGCCATCTGACCCACCACATAATCCAGAGAGAAATGCAGCCCTTACTGAAAATCTGACCAACCTAAATTATACCTATCTGGTAACCCATGGAAGGTAGATGGCACTGGGAAAACAAGCGGCCTTCCAGATGCAAGGGTCACGTGGCAAGCTTGCTGCCCATTGCAAAAACTGCTCTGAAATTCTAAAGACACAGAACAACATGTAAATTTCTGGAATTTTTGGTTTCTAAGTCTGAGCAAGACTCTACAATCTAAATGTGTGATTATGACCTTTTTACATGGATTAGACTCATGGGTACACCTAACACGTTTATGAATATGACATATGGCTTGCTCTTAGCAGCTAATATTCGAATAGAGCTAGGATTGCTCCACTGTCACTTATGTCCTGTTAATAGGTTATTTTAGTGTAATAAATGAAAACTAAGTTATTTGTTTTCTTCAGGGTACCAGCAGTAATGCTGTGTTCATAATAGTGGCAAAAAAATCACTAGGAAACCTCCTTTGAAAAATGAATTTGAAAAGATATTCCTGAGAGCATATTCAGAACAAAAATTTTTAAAAGTTACTTAAAGCCTGAAAATCAAAACAAATAAGTCTTTCTTTTGTAATGTGTGCAAAGACACACATATTGAGTTCAAATAAAAGTCCTTTGATTCATTGAGTCTTTATTGTATTAAACTTTTGGTTCTGAGACACTGTTTGATAGGACCACAACTTGTGATGTGTTCTTGTTTGTTCTTCTAGCAGCATATGATCAGACAGAGGGGGATGGTGCCTCTCCACTCATGGGAGATCAGAGAGGCTTCATGTGATGCATTGTCTTTTTCAAATCAAGATAATTCAATTCCATAAAGTAAAAGCTAGAGTATCAACATTACATTTACTCTGATATTATACTAATATGTTGGTGATTCAAAAACACAGTGAGACACTTTAAAGGCCCATACTGTATACTTTTTGCTGGTATTTTGGGTTGGTGAAATTGTTAGTATTAATTTAAAAATTAACATAGTAGAACTAATCAATTAATGTTTAAATATGAAAGACTAACAATCAAGATAAATTTATAGTTGCTTAGTTAAAAACTAATGATAGAAGATATATGTGGAAAAGGGGGGATATGTAAAGCAAACAATTAGGAGAATTTGAAAACAGGGGCATTGGTAGTCCTAACCCAGCTGCTGAGCTCTCTCTTCCTGACTCCTTCAGGCACCTAACCTGCTCACTTTCTCTAGCTTCTGCAATTTTGTAGTCTTGTTTTCTGTGTCTATGTTTGAATTAGGTAAAATATCTAGAAAAGTGTCCTCACATACAAATTTCTCTATTACATATGAAATGAGTAGAGCCCACCTTTGGATACTTACTCCACCTAGCAGATGAGATGATTAGAGCCACCTTTGGATACTTACTCCACCTAGCAGACGAGATGATTAGAGCCACCTTTGGATACTTACTCCACCTAACAGATGAGATGATTAGAGCCACCTTTGGATACTTACTCCACCTAACAGATGAGATGATTAGAGCCACCTTTGGATACTTACTCTGCCTAGTTTTCATGCTGTCAAGAGCTGACGAGCTGAGCTTTGAGGTTTGGGCTGGCACAGTGAGTGAACATTATGAATTCTCGAGATACCTAGAACCGTGACAGAAAAGAAAACGTGCATTTAGAAGTATTAAAACTAAATTTGACAATTGTTTTCCATTTTAATCAACTTTCTACCTCTATTTTATTTATTCATTGAAATATTCATATACATATACAGGTGTCAAGATCTAATCTCCTCACTCCCTACTGTCTATTCCCATTTCCCTCAAATACAACTCCCCATCCAATAAATGTCCATATTTATCTGTGCACCTCATGAGCCTAACTGTAAAACATCTCAGAGCAGAGAAGGTCTATAAGCTTTTCTTTTTGTAGATGTTTCTTACCTTTGTAAGAAACCTTGGATATTTACCAAATAGTTACTGTAACATTAACATAAAAGCCTGTGTTCTACATTTAAAAAAGTTATATCAATAGATCTCTCTAATAGACACTGTTTGGAGCATGTAAAGACTTGGGTATTGGACAAGGAAGGTACTTACTTGTTTGCAGACATTATTAGCACAGTGATGTATTCATCCACCATCCATCGTGTGTTTGGCAAATTCCATCAACTTACACAGCACTCTGTCTAGGGCTGTAAGGGCTCCAGAGATTTATGTAACATGTGTTTTATCCTTCGGGTCACTGTGGTGAAGTTATCAAGATATGTCACTCTCAAGAGCAGATATAAAAAGGGACAGGAGAGAATGTGCGAGCTGTTGTGACAGATCGCTACAATAACTGTTAGAGTCTGAAATATCACTCATGGAGTTTTAACTGAGCATTAAGCTTGTGTCTGTCTCCCCAGACAATGGGAAAGGACAGCACCCTGTGACACGGAGGAGGCTGGGCTTTTAAAACGCATGGGGAGTGAGGTACAAAATGGGGGAAAGGCAGAATCCTTAATGCTCAATGTAATGCTCCAACATAAAGGACATATTAGAATTTATACTTGTTTTCTGTTAAAAAAAGAGATTGGACTGTAAAACACAAAATGAGCTACTTAGATAACACTCTAACAACGTCCCATCAATCCTTTGTCTTTTCCTGTCATTTAACATGTCTCTGTCATGGGTTTTTTTCTTCTAAAAAAAATCTCATTTAGCCAAAATATTCTAAATAAATAGTGAAGACGAAGATATTTAAAAGTGGATGGAAAACAGCTTAAAAGCCCCGTGTTAGCAGTGGCTTGCCTGACATTGAGTAAAGCTACAGGAAAACAGGTTAAATGCACCATGTTAGCTGCAGCTGGCCTGTCTGGGGTGAAGTACAGTTGGAATGGTAGAGTTCTTGCTCCTTAGTTAGCTTTAGTAATAAAGGTTTGGGAATTGCATGTGTTGAAAGCAGCAGCATTGCAGGTTGAGTTCTTGGCTGGTAACAATAGAAGGAACAGAGATGGAATATTTGTAAGCATACAGAAATTTGATGGGCACAGTCATTGCACAGGAAACACTAATCCTGTGCACTAACAGTGCACAGAAACCTCCTCCAGGAAATATGCAGCACTCACTGTGAATCTAGAGCATTGCAGAGTGTTCCACTGAGACTATCACACTCTCGTAAGTACACAGTCTTCAAAAAGCCAGAAAGATGTTATTACAAAAATCTATATTATTTTTGACTATCTAAATATTCACAAGGAGTTTAAAAAAGAATGTGGCATTGTAAGCCACACCGCTGTGGTGGCTTAGCAAGGACACAAGTAGGCATATTTCATACGTGCACAATTTGCCAGACCTCAACAGAGGGAACCACCATCCTGGTCACTTGGACAGTGGAATCCTGAGCACCTGATCTCAGGTGTTTTTATTGATCCAGAAATCCTCAGCTGTTCTACTGATAGCACATGCAGATCATGAGCAATCAAACGTCCCCCACAGAAATCCATTACCTGCAGATAATACAAAACACTAAGGCCTAGGTAACCCCTCACCCAACAGTGCACAAAACAATTATTTTAAACACAACTAAAATTAAACTTCTATAAAAATTCCCCTTTTCTATATAAGCCAATCAAAAGCTTGCTTTATCTCTACAATACAATTTAATACTATACCAGAAAACAATTTACAAGAGGAACAATCACAAGGGTTGCTAATGCACAGGAACAAATGAAACCAAACATCTATCAAGCTTTTCACAATGTCTTTGGACTGCAGAAGAAACATTATCAATGTCCAATTATCTGGAATTCACTCACAATCTTCTGGGCTCCCCCAAAGGACTTGAATCACTTCTCTGGCTCTGCCCTGTGCAACACACACAGTTTGTCCTCCGGGCTCTGGCTGGCTTCACTCCACTGCTGCTGCTGCTCTTGGTGGTCATCTCATGGTAATGCCATTCTCAGAACACTGGGGTCTCTTGCTGCATTTGGGCTGCACTTTCACCAATAGCCTCTCCTGGGTTCTCTTCATGGTGCCAAGACTCAAATACTCTGTATGACCCCCATCAATCTTGGCCTTAAACCATTATTGAGACTGCACTTTTACCAATGGCCTCCCCTGGCATCTACAGTGCCAAATCTCAGTTGTTCTCCATGGCCCCTTCATGCCTTCAAAACCAGTACCACTTGGGTGACACTTATAGTACCAAGTTCAGTTGCCAGCAGAAGTATACAACCTCTGCCAGTTCTGGAAGAGAGTTTCAATGTGCTGAGCCTGAGGAAACACTTTCCAGATTTTGAGATGGAGTCTTGTTTGCAGGAAAACAACTGGTAAGATTGTCTGAAGGAAGGGTTCCCTCATGTGGTGGAATTCTCATCACCAAAGCAGATGTGTCTTGTCAGGACTACCTCATCTCACTAGTATCTGGATAGGTTAAAAAGAACCAAGCGAAACCAAACCAAATCATACAGACTCTGTCATGTCTAGAGTTTCTATTTCTTCTTCCTTGTCTCCATGTTGGACTAGGAGTCTGGATGTCCTGTCTCATGTGGCAGGCACCATATGTAGTAGTTAGCTGGTGTATTGGCTCACCAAGAGAGACACAGAGACATTCTTATACATGTAATCTCTGCCAGATCTAAGCAGACAGCATCGTGCTGGACAGAGCCATACTGGATAGTAGAACCCTGAGTGTGTGGGCTGTGTGTTTTTGTTTGTTTGTTTTTGTTTTTGTTTTTTGTTTTTGAGACAATGTTTCTCTGTTTTAACTCTGGCTGTCCTGGAACTCACTCTGTAGACCAGGCTGGCCTTGAACTCACAGAGATCCAACTGTCTATTCCTCCTGATTGCTGGGATTAAAGGTGTGCACTACCACTACCGGGCAGATGCTTTTTATTCGGAACTCCTCAGGTGCAGATCATAAGTAATCAAATATCCTCCACATAAGTCCAGCACCTGCAGACAATACAAAATACGAAGATGTAGGCAGACCCTCACCCAACAGTATACAAAACAACTATTTTATACAAACTAAAAATTTGCTTCTACAACACAGCATCTTGAAATTAGAGAGACTCAGTTGTTAAGAGAGCTTTCTGCTTAGTCATAAAGATCAGATGTCTGATCCCAGTACCCCTTGTGGATGGCTAGCAATGCCTGTAGCTCCAGCTCCAAGGGAGCTGCTGAGTCCCAGTTTTGGCATCCTTGGGTACCCACAAACATATGTACACACAGACACACACACAGACACACAGACACACAAAGTAGATCTTAAAATATATACTTCCTTGTACCCTTTATCTAGTTTCTTTCTATGGTACCACTAGCTGTACCTATAGGGTTGACAATTATACTCTCTTATATGCCAGACCTTATTCAGTTCCACATGTTTCTGTATGTAGTTCAAGAAACTTTTACTGCACCTTAAATTTTTGTTAACAATTGTCATTGTCAATATCTGGGACTACTCAACACCACAGAGTAAGCCTTTCCCAGTCTCTGACTCTGTCTTCCCAATGACTCAACTATTTGAAACTTCTCTACTTTTATTTTCAATGAAGAAATCCACACAAGTGACTCATGCGCCATGTAAATTCTAAGACATATCTAAGTGAGCACAATGCTCATGGCGTTCACTCAAACTGTTACATTCAAGGAGGCTGGTCACATTAGACTGCTGACTTACATTCCACTAGTCAGGTATGCACTCTTTGAATACTTTGTCTTTTGCAATTATTATTTCTAATAGTATGCTTTTAAAAATACAGCTGTGGTTGATAATTGTGTATAGATGTTCATGTAAATAATGTTTTCTATTACACATGGTAAATCTAAGAGTGGGATCCATGAATTACACAATGGGCACACATTTAGCTTAGAAAGAAACCAAAAAGATGATAGTGATTTTAATGTCATACACCCATAACAAGTCTCTTAGTAACTGTGTACAACAGTAATATATTTTCCAGTGCGTATTAAAAGAATGCAGAATCCTTCTACTAAAGCTGTATTATAGAGACCACACTGGTTACAAAGAACGAAACAGCAGCAGCCACCTACAAGTCTCATTTAATTACAACCCTGTGTTTATTTCAGCGATCTGTTGTATAGTTGTGTTCTTAGAATGTTAGCAGAGTTTTAGTTAAACTGATAAAATTTTCATTATATCTGGACTTTTACTATCAGAAATGAGATAGATTCCACTGAATGCTTTTGACTTCAATGTTTATTAAGCTAAGCTAAAATTCTACTATGTATTCTATTTGGCAAGCAGAAAAAATATTTGTAAATAAAGTTGGTTTTCATTTTAAAAATGATCACAACCAAATAAAAAAGATCCCCAGGATCATTATTGATATCACAAATTGAAGTAAGTATAAAATTATTTCAAAATGCTTGATTTTTACCATGATAGCTGCAGGACATACAATTGGTACGTAAAAGGTACACTGGGTAGAAGCATGGAGCTGAACACTTGGTTTATCAAACATTTGAGAATCTGAATTTGCACTGATGCCTTTGGAGTAACTTTCATTTTTCCACCTCCCTTCCCTAAATTCATATCTAAAAGAACAGAATCTTTCATTTTAAAGTTCTCCACATATGTGTCACACAAGATTTTGGTTTGTAGGTTATGCACTCATGATGTCTCTATATCATCTATCTATCTATCTATCTATCATCTATCTATCGTCTATCTATCTATCATCTATCATCTATCTATCATTTATCTATCACCTATCTATCTATCTATCTATCATCTATCTATCATCTATCTATCATCTATCATCTATCTATCTATCTATCTATCTATCTATCATCTATCATCTATCTATCATCTATCTATCTATCTATCATCTATCTATCATCTATCATCTATCATCTATCTATCATCTATCATCTACCTATCTATCTATCTATCTATCTATCATCTATCATCTATCTATCATCTATCTATCTATCTATCTATCTATCATCTATCTATCATCTATCTATCATCTATCATCTATCTATCTATCTATCATCTATCTATCTATCATCTATGTATCTATCATCTATCATCTATCTATCATCTATCTATCATCTATCTATCTATCATCTATCTATCATCTATCTATCTATCTATCACATGCCTATCATCTATCTATATCATTTATCATCTCTCATTATCTATTATCTATCTATATATCATTCTATGTCTGTTTGGTCTATCTATCTATCTATCTATCTATCTATCTAAATCCATCTAAACAGTTAAATTTCATCTTGACTATTCACCCTGACTGATAAAATGTCTGCATTTAGTAAAGGGATATAACTTTTGGATGAAATTTTTCTAAATGAACATTAATCTGTATCTATTAATCTCATTTATTATCAATCTCTTTTTCTTTCCTAGTCTCATCTATTTTAAGTTCTAATTTCAATCAATGTTTGACTATTTTAACAATCCTTGTTATTTCATTTTATTGGTTTAGCCACAAAACTTTTATTTGATTATATTTATTTTTGGAATTCATAAGAGATATGAGTAACTCATCATAATGCAACCATGATGAAAATATATATCTTTATGTAATGTTTAAGGAGTGCTACATTCTCTTTGTTACTTTCTCTTGCCATACCAAAACACCATGATTGAGGCAACTTATAAAGAGAGCCTTTAATTTGGAGCTCACATTTCCAGCCTGTTGGAGTCTATGACCATCATGGCAGGAGCCTGGGAGCAGGTAGGCCGGCCAGCATGGTGCTGGGATACTAGCCAAGAGTTTACAGATCATATCTTGAGGCAACAAACAGGAGTCAGAGAGAGAGAGAGAAAGAGATTGTAAATAATATGGGTTTGCAACCACAACACCAATCTCCAGTGACATACTGACTCCGACAAGGCCACATCTCCTAATCCTTCCCAAACAGTTCAATCAACAAGGGACCAAGTATTCGAGCACGTGAGCTGATTTGCTTTCCAACCACTACAGATGGATCGCTAAAATATGGTTCACTTTGCTTCACCTCCTCTCTGTCACTCTGCCCACACCTGTTATAACTCCACAGTGTGTTTTAGCTACATTTGCCCTTTACAAATGCCTGTCCACAAGCAACTTAGCAAGAACAGAACTATGTCCGGTATTTTCATGTCTCATTCCTGTTCCCATAGCTTTGTGCCTTTGGGCAAAAATCACTTTCTCTTTGCTTCTGTTTCCACTGAACACTTTTCTTAGAATTTTACTGTAATTCAAGGTTACTAGTAATTATTTCAACTTGTGAACTATGAAAAAGCCTTTGTTACATATTTATTTTTAGAATGATTAATAAATGTGTAGAAATTCTAGTTTATTCTCTGTTTTAGGCTTTTGAAACCATTGATGTATTGATGTGCTGTGTTATGAGAAGAAAACTGTTTCTGTAGTTTTTGTTTTTCTGTGTGTGTGTTTATGCATGTGGTGCGTGCGTATGACAAAATGAAAACCAACACTTTGGAATAGGACAAAGCAAAAACAAATGAACAGAAGGAAAAGTGCCAAGAAAAGGCACAAGAAACAGATATAGATGCAGAGACACACTCATTTACCTACTCTGGAATCCCATAAAAACTCTAAACCAGAAGCCATAATGTATAAACAAAGACTTGTAAGGTAAAAAGAAGATATATATATATATATATATATATATATATATATATATATATATGAATTCATATAAATATATTCATATATATTCATATAAAACTTTATATAAATAAATATTAATGAAATGACAAAATATAAATGTATTATATTTATGTATTATTCATAATATATATTTAGTAAATATATAAAATAAAGATAAAAACAAAAAATGAGATGAAATTAAAAAGGCAGCCTACCTTTAAGAGTAGTGTTTTTCCCCAGAGAGACTCCATTGGAGAAAACTAGATTTTAATTTGCAAGTGGCTAGCAATTGGAGATGGCTTCCGGTTGGGTTTGAGGGTGTGTGTCCACTTCCTGTCAGCTTTAGGATCCCATCTCGTGCAAACCCGTGGAGACTCTGTGCATGCTGCCTCAGTCTCTGTGAGTACATATAAGCTTTGTTCATTCTGATATAGAGTCTCTTGGTTTTTTCTGGTGTTCCCAAGCCCCTCCGGCTCTTAGACTCTTCCCACCTCCACTTCTGTGGGGTTCCCTGAGCCCTGAGCAGAAGGATTGGATGGAGACATCTAATTTAGGGCTGAGTGTTTCCAAGGTCTCTCACTCTCTCCATATTTGCTGCAGTCTCTGTATTTGCTCCCATCTGCTGCAGGAGGAAGCTCCTCTGATGATGGCTGAGCAAGGCGCTGACCTATGAATATAGTAGAATGACATTAAGAATCATTTTATTATTACATTCTTTTGGTTTTACCCTTGGTCCCTAAGCTATACAGTCTCAAGTTCTTTATCACCCAAGCGGTGTTGGCTGTGGCGCCATCTCATGGAGTAGACCTTAAGTCCACTCAGTAATTAATTGATTACAACCACAAGTTCTGGGGCACCATTGCTCTAGCATATCTTGCAGGCAGGACATCACTGAAGATCAGTCCGTGATTGGTTGGTGTCTGTGTTTCTCCTTCGGAAGGGTGCAGAGTGTTTTCTGTACCAAAGAAGCTAGTTCATAGGGGTGAAAGCTCTATGGAGGCAGCCGCTCAACTTCTCTCTGTACAGAGTTGTACAGGTGTTTTCTTCAGCAACAGGGCATTGTAATCAGATTTTCAAGGTCAATCTACAGACATGGCAATATCCACCTTGTTTGGGAGTGTCCATGGAACACCTCTGCCAAAAATCTCAATTGGTCGCAACTCATTCCAAGTATGGGAAACTTGATTTGGTGACCAGAGAGGCACAGACAGGGTTCTGTCTCTCCCAACATTTGGCAACTTCATTTAGATCTCTCTGATATATGTATTTTAGGAAGCTTCTGATATATTAGGTTCTCTCTTTTTAAATTAATTTTTTATTGAAAATGGATTCTTCTCTCATTATTAGATTTTCAAACTATCCCTTAAATGGCCCTTAAAATTATCCTGAAGGAGGTAACCCAAACCTATAAGGATAAAAATGTATTTGTATTCATTTATATATGTATATTAGCTGCCAAGACAATTATAAACATGCTATAATCCATAGGATCACAGAAATAAATTATAGCATGAGGTACTAGGAGGGACAAGTCAATCTTTCTGGGAAAGGGAAATAGAACAGATAGCTTTGTATGTATGGGGACAGGGGATAGAATCAAGTGAGAAGGGAAAAGTAAGAGGGGGACAAGGGAGACAATATGGGGAGCAAAAATTATATCAACAGCCATTTGATGTTTCAAATATTAATCATCCATATTAGGCACTTTTATGACAATGTGAGATGGTGATTTTGTTTTCTTTTTTAAAATGCATGTTTTTTAATTGTGTGTATTGGGGACTCAAGTCAGGGAACAGTTTTTATTAATGTTTTGACAGTGAAATTAGTTGATATTACCCACTCGATAGATTTTATTTCTCAAATTAGAATAGTTTTGCCAATTATTTTCTATTTACCTGATACTCCATTTGGCCCTTTAAAATTTTCACTTTTGTTTTCATTGCTGTTTATTTCTCTATTTTAACTTTGTTCAAGTCACTTGTCTCTCCTTCTACAGCGTGTGAGTTATCTAAACTCCATATGATATATATGCAACTTGTCAGAGTTGGCATTTGGAGCATATCTCACACTTTATATACATATTAATCATATGTACTATAGTCATTTAGCAAAATACTAGTAGTAGGCCATCACTAGATTACAGAGGCTGACATGAGTTTCCTGTGGTGGAGCAAGTCTGGCATCCAGTCAGGAAGTGACAGGGCGCCCTGTAACACCAGTTCCACTATTGCACACATCTTGACACCTGGGTCCCTCATAGAGGTGACAGCTGGATAGGCCTGTTGATCTAGTGGTCAACATAGCGTGTTCATGACTATGAAAGGTAGCCATCCGTGAGGAAGCTTCCAGGATAGTACCCACTTGATTTCTCTGAGTTTTGAGACCACGGTGTATAGTGCCTTCACCAGTATCCTCTTACCATCAAGTTCTGGTGGAAAGCTGAGAGAAATGGCAATAGTTGTTCTGTTGTGGGAGTTGTTTGGACCTCCTTTGCCAGACCAACAACTCCAGAAGAGAGATCTTACACCTAGTTCTGGGCTTTTCGCTTTTCAATCTAGAGATTTAAATACATATTAGTCTTTCTATTATTGAATAAAAATACCACAAATTTAATGATTAAATGGAGATACATTTGTTTTATCTACATTTTGTAGATAAGAAGTCCTGGCATTGCCTAGCTGGGTCTTCATCATCCACTGGCATTATATTTCCTGTAGCTCAGGCTTCTCTTAAAACGTCAAATGGATGCTGACGTCATTGAGTAGTGCTTCCAGTGCTTGTACCCGATTTCATGATTGGCTGTAAGTCACATCCCATTCCTCTGCAGTTCCTCTCTCTGTGCCTTCCTCAGTCCTCTCACTGGATGGTAGCTCACTGTTCTAATGAGACTGTGGAACTCACTCTTTGAAAGGAGCAGCCATCTGTCAGTGGTTTTACATCCATCGCCTTCTCATTAAATAGAAAGTCACCCAACTTGAAACTTCATGACTGAAAATGTTCTCACCTTCACCGTATAAGAAGTCCTAAGTATGATTATGAACCCATCAATTTGCAGACCATGCTTTCACATAAAGAGTCAGTATTGTGAAGGACACACACCCAAGCCAGGGCCAACTTGACCATCCTATATTTTGCTTGACTCGCTTCACCAGAATTAAACCACTACTTGTGCCGTGACTAACTTTTCTCCGTCTTGGGGAAATCCTTCCTTTTTGTGCGAACTCTATCCAAAGCCACTCTGAGATTTTTCTAGTCTTATTGTTTGAAAGGGTACCTCCTGGTCAGGCATAATCTTGGCTACTATGTTGTATTCCATTCACGTGATTTTAATTCCTGAACGCAGCTGACGAGAGTTGTCAATATTAAAGTGAATTTGTCAGAAGAATTCCATGCAGACCTCAGGGGTTTCTCTCTGTGCATTTCCCTATCTTGCTTAGGACTCTGGCTTTAGACTTCTTCATATTTTCTTTCTCCAGAAGTATTTCCCTTTCCGCTGATCATGGATAGGTGGAAGCTTGCTCTAGGCAGTGAGCGGGGAACATGGGAACCGACCTCATGTTTGCTGTCCTGCGGAACACTGCTGTTGGTTATCTGACTGTCAGTGCTGTGGGTGTTCGTTGGTTTATTTAATCAGAATCCTTTCTTTTTTCTTGAGATAGAAGATCCATTTTTCTTTGTCCGTCTTGACCAGAAAAGAATTTTTAAAAATTTAAACACTACTTTATTCTTTCCTAATTCACAATTCCATCAGCATTGTCTATTTTCCACTCAAAAAAGTGATTTGGTCCATAATGGTTGGAGGGAATGCTCTTTATTCTGTAGCTTGCAGCCCATAGCTTGTCAATGTCTTGTATTAACCTGATTTCTGAATTCATCTCAAGACTCTTAAGTCTTCAGAGTGAACTCTGTTATTTGCTCAGGCTCTCTGGAATCTTTTGTATCCTGCTGTCTTTCCATTATTATTGATGAATAAAGTGTTTTCCTACCATAATTTTATCTGTTGATGTTCAATGGTTTGCTTTTACATTTTTATTTTTTATTGTCGTTCCCTTCCAGAAGTCTTCCTTGGTTTTACAGGCTTTGTTTCTGTTGCAAATTTCTTTCTACTGTTCGAAACAGATTAAAGAGCTTAATGGCACACACACAATCTTCTCGCATTACTTAGAGGTTGCAGGTTGTGTGGTTATTCATACTCTGTATATAAAGCTTTTAAGATCTATGTGTAAACTATTCTTACGGCAGATCCCATCCCTGCTTCTCCATATGAATGTACTCATAAAATATCTGAGCACATGCTCCATGCCTGCATACAGATAGCAATAACACAACATTAAGGAGCTGATTGCCTCAGATCAAGTGTGCTGTCATCTGGAGGAAACTGACAAGTGACCACATCCTTCTGAGTTCAGATGACTGCTCGGCTGTTATGAAAGAGTGAGATCAAATGAGAATACCATGGCTTTATGTTTCTACCAAGCCGAATAGGAGAGATGCAAGGAAGGGAGAATTCTGTTGAATTAGCTGCTTACTAAGGCGTGGCAGAGGTGCTGCAGTTTGTATGCTAATGTGCTGTTAAAATCATCTCAGTGTTGGCTATGTCAGACTTTTATTTAACACGTAATTCATTCTTTTATCAGGAAAGGCACTTCTGTGGGCAGGGGCGATGGTTATTGACACTGCCATTTTATATATCAACTCCTGCTTAATTTTAGAGACTTTCATCACAAGTCAACTACAGGAAGAACCTGTAGGTGGAGGGCTTGCAAAGTGACAGGGGGAGGCCAAAGGAGAGGGTGTTAGGCGTATGAGGCATTATAGTGAGCAGAGAGACCGAGAGCTAAAGCGCATCAGTGAGCGGGTAGAACGATGTTGGAGGCATAGAGAAGTAGGCGGGTAAAAACAAGATCCAAGTATATTGATGTGGCTGATGAGTGTGCCAGCACGGGACCCATTACTGTACACACGGTCTGTGTCTACCCAGCCTCTCACTACAACCGGAGCCGTCTCAGGAAAAGCAACACAGGCTGAGTATCCTGTCAGTAATTCACCATGACAGGAAGCATAGCTTGCATGCTTATTTTCACTTCTACTTTTTCTATCCCTAAATCAAACTGTGTACAGCTGTGTGTCAATTCTTCGGTATTTGAGAATCTGTGCAGAGAAATTCAGGTAAGTCCCCGAACCGTGCATGGTGAGATGTAGTAAACAACATGGGGCCTCAGGTGTGGCTTCCATGCTTCCCTACTGGAAATGGAGACTGAAAGATTAGGGTTTAGTCAAGCTACCTCATCACCACAGCCAGTCACCCACGTTGTCCTCTTTCAGACAAGCTCTGCTGAAGAGCCGCAGGCCCTGGCACGTCCATTCTGTTCCAAAACTAAAGGACATTCGCTAGTGTCCTTCCATGTGCAAAGGACGCCCACGTGCAGTTCGCACACTGTCTTTGTATGAGTCCTGAATCTGTTTTTTTTTTTTTTTAATTTCCTACATTTCTGTAGTCCTTGAGATTGAAGTCCACCTGTCTGTCTGTGGTACATATGCACAAGAGTGTGAGCACAGAGCTGGAACAGGTAGAATATTGCCTTCTTCCTCCCTGTCCTGTGCATTCACTTCTAACTTCTGCAGCTGTGTCTTACGTAACGACTGTAACTGTGCATGTGTTAGGAACTGGAGGGCCTCAGATGGCCCCAGTGTAACCACAAGAAAGTTTAGGCGGCAATCCTGAGCTTTGTTACGGAAGCTGAACTGGGTATCGTATCTATCGGAACCAGAGAAGGACAGCTTCTGGAAGAACAGAATTGTCTCCGGCAGCTAGAAAAGCCAGCACAGTATCTTTATCCACAGTCTCCAGTAGGTACAGAGCTTTGCTGACACTCACAATAGGCGGGTCAGGGTCAGGAAGTCGCTCAGAGAGGAAAGGTGCTTGCAGTCAAGTCTGATGACCTGAGATTTGTCGCTGGAATCCACATGTTGGAAGGAGAGAAGCAGCTACTCCATGTTGTCCTCTCACCTCTGCAAGCATGCATTGGCATGCCTGAAAGCACACACGTGCTCTCACACACACTAATACAAATAAATAAATGTAATAAAATTTAAATGAAACCCATTTCAGATTTTTCATCTACTCAAATGTAAGGAAATAAATGTGTGGGTAAAGCTCTGAAAATATACATTACTTTATCGTGTTCACTAGGAAATAAATGTATCTCCAGGCAACAAGCGCCATGTAAGCAGAGCACGGAGTAGCTTAGCTTCCATCCAGAAGAAGCCTACTCCTTTGGCTCCCTAAGGTCAGTTGGACGCAATGCCAGCCAAGAGGACACTTGGGGACTTAGGACTGAGTGTCTAAGATGTACTTTCTTTGCTTGCTTTGGCTGACCTGTTGACCAGACACTGTCTCACCCAAGCTGATCTGGAGAGGAACGAAGGGCCAAGGTCTCATTTCCTTTTCTGCCTTGTCAATTGCTGATTTGCATTTTGGCGTGGTTGGGATAGTGCAGATGGCTTAGCCAAGCCACACAAAGTTGTTCTTTGCCTGACTGTGGCATATTCATCTTGTAGAAGACAGCTTGCCTTGGGGTTTCTAGCAATTACAACTGCCATTTTCCCACATGAGCACCATTCCCAGTCTGGACTGTAACAGCAGCTATCCTATGGCTCCTGACTGGGTGGACACGCTTTGGGGCCTGGATGTGCCTCTTTCGGTCAAAGGATTTTTTGCACAAGTCAGTTGAGTAGGAGAGTTCTCACCTACTGCACATGCCAGCTAACTGACGTGTTCCACCTGCTCTGTGGTGCTTCATCAAGAAGCTTTCTTCCTAGCTGGCCATGGATCCTGTGCTTTTGGCTTTATTTCTTCATTGCTCTCCGCTGGCAGCCTCTCACCTTTCTCATACTCTCTGCTGGCAACATGTAATGGTCCACCAACCAAAGGTAAGATGTAATTGAAGATTTGTGGCACAAAGTTTTCCTTAATAAGCTAATGTCATTCCTCTTCTCAGCGGTGACAATTAGATTCAGGAGAAAGCCACAAGTTCCCCTGAGTTCATAAAGCCTGCGAGCTCAAACAAGGCTAATTACAAGCCAGTTTCAACTTCCAGAGAAGCAGGCACAGGTGCAATGTAGAAAGACCGGTGAGACTAAGCTTTGAAAAGCATCCAGAAGTATCCCTGATCTCACTGCCTGCTAGCTTGTGGTAGTTACTTCTAGTCATATATCATACAGATTATTCAATAAAACAATCTCCATGCTTTTAAAAGAAATTATCCCATCTAGTGACTTACAGAGAAGCAATGATTGAGTATGGCACGCTCACTTTGAACTGTAAGGTTGATACATTCTGTGCTCTAATGTTACTCTCATGGTAAGTGGGTCATTGTATCCATTTATTCTTTCCCATCTGCGTCCTATTCCTGGATGAAGATAGGAGATCAGGTTTAGAGTATTCAACAAATGGAGCCTTGCAGTGCGACTCAAAACCATGATGAGATGTTATGCACCCCCTGGTAAGAACAGTTAAGTGGCAAAAAGAAAGACAACAGTTTGTGTGGACAGGATATGGAAAAGGAAGCTTTGGCACATTTTTGATAGGGCTGACAGTCAGAGGAACGGTCGTGGAACACTACGGCAGTAATGGAACCAATGAAGAACTCTGCTGCTTTAGTAATGGTGAATATCCAAAGAACATGCAGCCTATCTGCTGAAGAAGCATCTGGATCCTCATGTTAACTCCAGCCTGTTCACAACATCTAAGTCACGGAAACAACCTATCCATCCACTGATGGATAAAAAGCCCCAGTACTTATATAGAGTAGAATATTATTCAGCTATGTAAAGAACAAAATTGTGTCGCATGTGACAACTTGATGGACCCTCTCTGTAGCTAACAGTACGGTAGTGAGGAGCACTCCTTCATTATGCAAAGTGAAATAAATGAGGCACAGAAAGAGGTTATTCATATGTCAACTCTAAATGTCTTCATCACATAGGAATCGAGAGTAGTCTGTGGGCAGCCAGAGGGTGAGGAAAGTGGGAGAGGAGAGGATCTGACCAAGTATGACCAGTGGACACTAAATGGCGGATGCCAGACAGTCTGCTGTGGCTGCATGTGATAATTGTATGCAGTGTGTTTTGGAAGAATTCAAAATATTTCCCCTAAAATATGCTTAACCCTCTTTAAACTTCACAAGTGTGTGCGCACATGAAATAATCTCCGTTAATGTGAGCAGTTATAGAAGCAAGTCTTTCTAGACAGCCCAGGTTGCTGCCTTTAAATTTGTGAACACCCTGTTTCAACCACTGGAATGCTGGGATTCCAGGCTTGAGCTGGCATGCACTGTTTGTCATGGCTTGGTAGCAGGTCATCATCACAGGAAGTCTTGGAGATGGGGTGGGTGGACTACTTCTCCTATAGATTGTGTTCAGAAAAATCTGAAAATTGCCATCATCAAAAGTGGGCCATGAGGACAGATCACATTCCTTGAGTAAACATGACTTTGGGGATCCCAGGAAGCCTATCTGGATAGACTGGAGGGTAAGAAGTGAGAACAGGAGGTGTTTTGGTCAAGGATTACCGGGCACATACTGCAAGAATCCATGATGACACAGTATAAACCAGAAAAGATTCCACTGGTTTCCTGTACAGCTTAATCAAGTTGAAATAAAATTAGTACTCTAATTCTTTAAAAATACATTTAACTCGTTCTTTCATGATTTCTTACACGTCTAAAGAGTATTCTGATAGCTGTCTCCACACCCTCTCTAATATCTTTTCCGTCCATATTATCCGTGCTCCTGTGAGTCTCTTTCCCATATTCTGTCATTCTGTTTTTGTCAGTGGGCTCTTCAGTGGATACACAACTGAAGGCAATTCCTTCTCCTCCCCGCAATCCATCAGTAGCTAATGGTTCAGTAGTGAGGTGTAGGGCCCTAAGAGCTCCTCTTCAATCTATGATTAACTCTGGCAGACAAGCTCTTGTACAGTCCTGTACAGGCATACAGGGCTGCCATGAGACAGTGCTTGCACTAGCTGTGCCATAGCCAGATGGCAGCTAACAGCATCCCCATCTTTGGCTTCTGTTATCTACTTCCTCTTCTGCCATTACCCATGAGCATTAGCTGTGATGTTGTAAATGTCACGTAATACAAAAAGAAGTTTCTTTGATAAGGCTAAAATTAGCATATTTTGTTGACATGAGCATAGATATTTATTAGGCAGGTTGGGGAATTGATAATTTAAATAATAATAAGGTTTGCCCCCAGGGCTATGAATGCCTCAGACATGGGTTTTGACCGCATTCATATTACCATGCATGAATGGCTATTGTAAAAGGGCTTCAAGTCAGGAAGAGTGTGGTTGGTTACCTCCATAGTGGTCTTGTTACCACTTTTAATGGCTTGTGCCTGAAAGGCTTTCTAGGAGCCAGACTGAGGGATTGCGAATATAATATTCTAGGACCCTTTCTAATTCGGTGTTTACTTTTCACAAATAAATGTAATACCAAGAAGTCAAAATGAAATAGCATACTTATTTTTAATACAGTAGTTACTGCTGAGTGACCTACATTTTATTGCTTTACTTCCACACTATCGGATATGCAGTTATGATTTGCATTCTGCTCCAGAATCCATTTCTGTACAATAACAATGTGGACTCATGGAAAGAGCAGATACATTGAGCTGCTTTACAATGCAGGGAGGACAAGCTTATTATCAACTAAGCTCTGTGTCCTCACCTCAGTCCATTCTTTACATTCTCTGTGGAAAGAAGAATCACACACAGTGTGGGAAAATTACAGAGAGGAGTGAAATTTCTGGGTCTTGGCTTCCTTGAGAAACCCTGCCTGTAAGACACTGAACAAATAAACATGATTGGAGTAGTGTGTGCTCTGCTCTCTCTACCCATGGTTTCTCCCAAGGAACATTTGAAAAAATGAGCAAAGAAGTAAAAGTTGCAAGGATTTATTAGTTCCTTTTCAGTTGTTGTGACAAAACACACCACGACCCAAGGCAACTTGAGGAAGAAATGGTTTATTCTGCCCTATGAGTCCAGAGAAGGTTAATCATGGCAGAAGAGAAGGCACAGCAAAGCAGCATGGCCAGAAAGCTGACTGACCAGATTTCAACTCAATAGAAGAAACAGAACAAGAGAAGGAAGCCTGGTGAGGTCACACAAACCCCCCAAACCCATCTCAAGTAACACTTTGTTCAGCAAGGTTCCACCTTCTGCAGGGCCCATCATCTCCCCAAACAATGCCACCCGTGGACCCAAGTGTCCAAAGACATGAGCCTACATGGACACTGATTTCTCAATTAAACTGGCATAGAAAGAAACTTCAAATTTCAATTCTGGTAATTTCATACTTGGAACAGACACAGATCTTAAGAAACATATGTGTTCTGAATTCAAAATAAGCACAATGGAATCAACATACTTGTTGACTATGTGCTATGCTTTCAGTTTTTGCAAAACTTTATGCTTGTTATTTCACCTGTTTAACTCTTAAAATATAGCCATTTGTCTTCCCAGCTGTTGCATCTGCAATCTTGGCACAGAAGTGACAGACGTAGGTGGATTAGGACTTTAAGAGCAGCAGGAGCATACAATGAGATCTGGATTCAAACTATCAACAAAATTAGGAAACCATGTGTATTTGCACTTAAAGTATTGATATTGATACTTAACACTTTTCTCTTGTCATTTCATTGGTTTGTTTGGTTAGTTAGCTTTGAGGCAGGGTATCACGTAACATAGGCTTTCTCGAACTCCTAATTACTCCTCTTGCCTCTTCTTCCTACGCTCTGAATTACAGGCTGGAGGCTGTATTCTTTAATTATTTTTTGTCATTGTATATTTGTTAATTTACATAGTAAGTTTATAGAATGTTTTGAAAAGAAATAAAAACCACCTATGACACAGTGAGAACAGATATTTCTTATCCAGAGTTAGGGAGCATTACGTGGCTGTCAGGAGACTCTTACCCTCTTCCTATATATGGTCAGATCCTTGCCAATTCCAAGTCTCCAGGGAATATTTATTTATCATTTAATGCAAAGGCAATTATATTTGATCCAATATTTCAGACAAGCACCACAAAAGTTATAAAAATAACTATTTCACTAATATGAAGTGATAGTTACTTATAATATTTGGATTATTTTATGGGAATGTGTCTATATATACTTTAATATATATAAGTAGGAAAACATAATGTAAATACAGAAGTTATGAACCAGAAACCAGAAGCTAAGCAATCATAAAACTCTTGAGTGTGAAAATGTTGTCATCTACCAAGACATCATATGTTGAATTCCATTTCCTCTGTAGCTTCCCCCTACTCTGTCTGGAAATAGAAACAATGTGATTGTATGTGTAGGCAGCCACAGTTTCCCCTTTCACTCCTTTCAGAAAATTCCCTCCATGTGAGCAAGACCCCACTTGTGTAGACACAACATACTTTATTATTATTGGGCCTTATTAAATTTTCTTACAAGGTATTACATTGCAATGCATACACACATGCCTCGGTGTACATTAGATTTTTCTCTGCATTTTCCTGTGGATTAGGCAGGACTCTTCTGAGGAAAGGAAGCAGTGGAATTATGGGGTAGCACTGCCGTGCTTGCCTGCGCATGAGGCAGATGAGCAACCTGGTTGGTGTTGAGGACATGGATGGCTTACCAGTCACAATCATGGGCTCCATAAAGAGCCTCTGGAATTTGCATTCCTCTTTGAAACCCTAAAGGAGCTGGTGTAAGTGAAGGGTAGAAGCATCAGGGACAGATCTACTCACACAGGAAATGTCAAGGCCAGGCAGGGAGCAACACATCCTCAATAGACCTCCTTACATCTGTTACGCACATCATCACAAGACACACCCTACTTTGAGGACAGGTCTTCCTTCCCCATCTCAGTGAATCCTGTCTCAAAAGTATCTTGCAGAGAAGTCCAGAGTTGTGTCTTCAAGTATGAT
Source organism: Cricetomys ansorgei (assembly GCA_026225945.1). NCBI lineage: Eukaryota > Metazoa > Chordata > Mammalia > Rodentia > Nesomyidae > Cricetomys > Cricetomys ansorgei. Next base: position 846,971 of record JAMJFZ010003867.1, on the reverse strand, counting down.
TCCAAATCACATCAAGTTGAAGAGAACGGCAACCACAGAATGCAATTCATTTTTAAGGCATTTGATCATGTATTTATAAACTCCCACCTGCTGATATTTCTATAATGTGCTTGCTACTGCAGACAGCAGTATGTTGTTTCTACTTTGCATAAATCTTCATTATCATCAGAGTTCATCTTTGGGAACTTTTGGAAGATTAAATGTTGGGTGTAAAGATTTTCATTATTCTATAACATTTTAGTGGATTAGATAAGTATTTCTGAAAGTATATCAATTCATAATTAATCCAGTGGTTTATGACAGTATTTATTTTATTAAACTAGCTAGCATTATATATTATTGTTTGAAAACATTCATCATCTAATTAGATAGGCAGGACATTTAGTGCTTGTGAAATCTCTAGTTAGAGTAGCTTTGCAAAACTGGGGAATGAACCAGATTTGCAATTGGTCTTGAAAACCTGAGGAATTCTAAACATCATTCCTTATTTGAATTGAAAAAAAAATCATCCAATAAAATTAGTGCTTTGACTTGAAAGCATTAGAACAGGAAACTTCCTGAATGGAACATTAATAGTGAAGGCATTAAGATAAACAGTTAATAAATAGGGTCTCATGAAACTGAAAAGCTTCTGTAAGGCCAAAAACACTGTCAGTCAGACAAAGTGTCAGTCTAAAGAATGGGAAAATATCTTTACCAACACCACATCTAATATATAAAGAACCCCAAAACTAGATATCAACAAACCAAATAATCCAATTAAAAATGAAATACAGATAAAAACAGAGAACTCTCAACAGAGGGATCTCACGTGGCCGAGAAACACATAGAGAAATGTTCAACATCCTTAGCCATCATGGAAATGAAAATCAAAAACAACTTTGAGATTTCATATTATACCCATCAGGTTGACTAAGATCAATACCTTAAAGGACAGCACATCTGGTGAGGATGTGGAGCAAGGGGAGCACTCCTTCATTGCTGGTGGGAGTGCAAACTTGTGCTGCCACTGTGGAAGTCAACATGGTGATTTCTCAGGAAATTATAAATCCATCAACCTCAAGACCCAGCTATATCACTTTTGGGCATTAGCCCAAGGCACCCTCCATCTTTCCACAAGTACACTTACTCAACTATGTTCATAGTAGATCTATTCACAATAGCCAAAACCTAAAAACAACCTAAATGTTCCTCAACCAAAGAATGAATTGAGATGTGGTACATCAAAGGAGTATTACTGAGCTGTTAAAAAATGACATCATGAAATATACAGACAAATGGATGAAACTACAAAAAAAATTATCCTGAGTGAGGTAGCCCAGAGCCAGAAAGACAGACATAGTATGTACCCACTTATGAGTAGGTATTATCTGTTAAGTAAAAGATAATCCTGGTGCAATGCACAGAACCCGGAGAGGTTATGTAACAAGGAGGGCTCCTTGGCAGATGCATGGGTCTCCCTGGGAAGGGGAATCAGAATAGATTTTGTAGGTGAACTGGATGTGGGTGTGTATGGAAACAAGAGAGATCATGAGAGTGTGGAGAGATGGAGGGAGAAAGTGATGAGAGACGGTTGTAATTAAGGGGGCATCTGGTGGGCAATGTGGAAACCTAGTGCAGTGGTAACTTCTGGCAGAGACCCTAATGAAGACTTCAAGTGATGAAGGATCCGGAGCCTGAACCAGGCATCTTCTGTAACCAGGCAAGGCTCCCAGTGGTGGGAATGGGACACTAACTCACCCACAAAACCATTTCGACTTACAATAGTCCTTGCCTGCAAGATGTGCTGGGCCAATGGTGGCACAGAACTTGTGGGGTGGTCAAGCAATCACTGGCTTAATTGTGGCTAATGCCATGATAGAGAGCCCATACTGGACACTGCCTGGATGGTCAGGAACCAGAGACTGGATAGCCCAGAGACCTAGGGTACAAGCAAACATGAATGGAAAAAAAATGAAATGATGAAATGATTCCTAATGATATTCTTCTATATTCAGAGACTGGTACAGAGCCCAATCATCAGATAGGCTTCCTCTGGCAACAGATGAGAGCAGATACAGAGACCCATAACAGGACATTATGCGAAGAGAGAGTCTAAATTGGAGGTCTCTATTTAATTTGGTACCTTCTCTTGGAGCTCGGAGCCCCACCTAAGAGGGCAGGAAAGGTTGGAGGAGTCTGAGGGGATGGAGGACACCAGGAGAACACGGCCCTCTGAATCAACTAAGCAGGACTCAAATGGCTCACAGAGACTGAAGTGGCAATCACAGAGCCTGCATCAGTCTGCACCTCTGTGTATGTTAGGGCTGGTAGCTTGGCGTTCTTATTGTATTCCTAACAGTAGGAAAGGGATTGTCTGCTCTTGGGATCCTTTTCTTCCTACTAGATTGTCTTGTCCAACGTTAAAATGAGGGTTTGTGCATTGTCTTATTGTATCTTGTTGTGTCATATTTAGCTGATGTCCTGTTCTTTTCTAAAAGGAAATTGCAGGAGAGTGGATCTAGGGAAGATCCCTGGTGGTGGGTGTCTGGGAGGAACAGAGGGAGGGGAAATGTTTCAGAATGTATTGTGTCAGAGAAGAATTTATTTTCAATAAAAAAATGAGAGAAAAATGGTGCTTATAATTAATTGCTTAGTTTATGTAAATCAATTAATTTGTTGCCTAATATGTTTCAAATGCTCATAAGTGATAATTGATCTAATTAACTTACTAGTTTGTTGTATTGTGTATAATATATACTATATATGTTATGTATATATATATATAGGATACGTTAGTGGATCATAATTGCATTTACTAGTAGTGAAGTTGACCATTTCTGATAAAATTATCATTCTGTTAGGTAGTTCTGGCTCTTTTCTTTTACAATCTTATTTTTAATACCAATATCAATGACATTTTATAAAGGTTTTAAGCAAATTGCTTCGATGAGAACTTAACTATTTTCTGTTTGTTTTTTTATACTATGCAATTAGTTACATTAAACTTAATGCAGTTAAATGTTCTGTTTTCTTCTGAAGTTTTCTCTACTTCTTCTCTACTGGGAAACTCAGTCTTATGGGACTAGAACATACATTTGGAAAAGTTGCTTCAGTTGCATTGTGTTCTCTGAAAACTAACCAGAATGGCAGTGCAGGCTTCCCTGGTTATCATTGACTCTCCATCTCTCAGATAACAGGCATTTGAGCAGGGTTGGTTTCTGAATTCTGAGGGCAACATCTCCAGTGCTAGAGTATTATGGGGGGAGAAACAGGAATGTTAGCGTTCCTTGTCTTCTCTTGGATTTTCCATTTCTGAATTTCTCTTCACAACTGATTCCTTATAGTGATAATCTGTAACACTTTGTCAAAACATTTATTCTCATGTCCATTGCTTTTTAATTTTTTCTTATGAAAGTAATGACCAATAAATAATTTTCATGTATTTCACTATTAAGAAGTAGACACATCAAATAATTTAAAATATTATCTTTATTTTAAATAACCACCTGCTGGGTCTCGAGGGTTCAGAGGCTCTTGGAGGAAGTAACAGACTATCCTTATTGCAGAATGGAACATCTCAGCAAATCTGCAAGACAACTTTGGACATTGATTGTTCCCTGATTATTTCCTTTGAAACCAAGTTGTATTTCTGAAATTTTCTAACAGAAAAGGACAGGATGCTTCCAGAGAAGGATACTCTTACTTTAAGAAAAGAGAATTCTCTAAAGTCTAGAGATGATAGAAGAAGACTAATAATCTAATCACCTGGGGTGAGGGTTGTTCAGCACGTGATGCATCGCCATCCTGAATAAGTCACCGGAGCACCGTGAATAAGTCTTGGAGTGATAGTTGTGAACAGGAGTAATGATGTTTGAAGTTTAGAGGTATCATCAATGGACAAAGCATATAAAAACTGTGTATTTGGATGGTCATGCTTACACAGTAAATGTACAAAATAAGATCAAGAAAATCTAAAGGAAATCAGAGTTTCTACAATGTATATGGACATATACATTCATCTACAGTTTCTGGAACATGTACACGTGTGTAGACACAGCTTATAGAATAAGAAATTACTATGCAAATTCATAAACACTTACATAAAAACATTACATTCAATATTTAAAATGAACATTGATGTTCTTATAGTCAGTACTAACATGAACATAGCATACTAAAGATAATTACTTTGTAACACATTTTAAATTCTTTTATAATCTCTTCTGAAATTACTATGATTATATTTTGCACTTCCTTCCAAAATGTAAGTCTTTTTGTTTCAAAAATTTAAAAAAGCAATCACAAAACCATTAAACATGAAAAAAAAATGAGCACAGGCATAAAATAAAACAATCAAGGCAATAAAAATAAAATTTCCACTCTGAACTAGTCCATTATTGCTACACAGAAAATAACAGGTGCAGTGTGGCGAGTGCCAGGCACACCTCGGGACGCCGCATCCTCACAACGTCCAGACTCCACGGCTGAAGAGAAACGGAAGTAAAGCAAATCTTCAGGATTAAGTAAAACTTGAAGGTCCTTTGTTGTTGTGTTCTTTTATTTCGAAACTCTTTTGATTTGAACACACCGATCTTCGGAGGATACCTTGTCCCCAGTATTGTAAAGAACATTGAAGGGTTAGTAACATACACAGTTACGTAGATTAACTGACTCCAGCCTCACAGGGAAAATGGAGAATTTCAATACATGATGTTACGAGCATTTACACCACTTTGGATCAAACCCCTCATATAAAATTGGATCAATAAGTAAGAAAAATGAGTTGGAAGATGAAGCTATGCTCTCTGTGGCACAACGTCCCTCACAAATGCAGAGAGAGTGATGGAATCCTGTGTAAACACCCCTGTGGCCATCAGAACAGTGATCGAATCAAGTAAGAGTCGTGAATGGTTGTCAAAATAGGTAGCTGACAGAATATCACATCATTTGCAAAACAAAAGCAAAAAGGGTGTAAAACATGTTAAAAAAAACAAAGCAAATCTATAAATACAAAGTATTTCATGTCTTCCCTGATACATGAAATTCAGATTTATTATAAAATGTATATGTGACATAAAAACACTAGGAAGACTGTGAGGAAGAGGAGAGGAGGCAATGTGATCTGTTGGGGTGGAGAGGGAGAGAACAGAGACAGATGTTAACCAAGCCCCCAAGTACCACAACTCACCTCACACAGAGAAGCCTTTCTGAGATATGTGTATGTGGCTGTGTGTGCATGCGTGTGTATGTGTGTCCAAGTGCTTGTGTGCATGTATGTGTGTGTGTCTGTATTTGTGTGAGCATATATGTATGTGTTCATGAATGTGTATCTGTGCATGCATGTGTTTAAGTATGTATATGTGTATGTGTGTGTGCATGTATGCATGTCCTTGAGTATGTATATGTGTGCAAGTGTGTATGTGTGTGTGCATATGTATACAAGTGAGTGTTTATGTGTGCATGTGTGTGACTTATAAGAGTCAGAGCACTACTGACTTAGAGGGAGTGTACCAATCAGTACAGGGTCGCGGTGTAGTGTGGAGCAATAGGAGAGGTTGAATTTGAACAAGGTAAAATAACACATATATATGAAAGGGAGACCTGTAAGATAAAAGTTAAAATAGGAAAATACAATTTAAATCTATGTAATAGATGTTTATACTACTTCTGAAACCTTTCTCCAACGTTGATCTTTATTTCAAAATAAAATGCTTTAAAAGTACAGGATAGCTCTGCATGCCTACTTAAGAAGCTAACATGTCAAAAACACAGATGGTGGGTTTGGATGTGGGTACAGGTGTATATCCACTCTGGAAAACGACAGTTGTGCTTGTATGGCACAGAGTATCCACGTCTTTACATTGAGCTGCAGCATAGACTCACTTCTAATCTAGGAGAGAACTGAGGGCTTATGGGATGAATAGGAGGGATGGGATGCGTGACCTATGTTACAGCCTGTGTGCTGACACTAACCTTCCTGTTGCTTTGTCTTTAAGAGTCGGCCTCTGCTTTAGCTTCTTCCACTTCTCTGCTCTATGCCTTTGCGCATTTTTTTCTTGAAGCAGTCTCATTATGCAGCCTAGGCTAATCTGGAATTCACGATCCTCTCACTCCTGTTACCAATTGCTATGAGCAAAGAGAAGCAGCACCATGCCTGGCTGTATTTATTTTCGATATGGCAATGGTCTAAATAATATATCCATATATAGTCCGTATGCATGCACACATACACAGAGAGATATATACATATAGATAGATACGTAGATATGTATGAAGGCAGACAAATAGATGGGCAGACCTATAGAAAGACACACATCGATGGATGAATATGTGGACATGTGGCCATTATGTGGTCTTGAAGAAATACAGTGTAGCTACGGCAAAATAAAGACACCTTTGAAAAACCCCGAAGGAAGAGTCATGAAGCCACCAAAGAAATATCCCTGTATCCTTTAGTTCTTAGAGATGGTGGATATGGCTTTCTCTGAAGTTCCTATTGCTTCACACCAATCGGCATGCATTAGTGCAGACAAAGCGTTCTGAAGCTGGCTTTCTTATTGACCTCATTTTCGAGCACTGTTTTTTTTTTTCCTGAATTATTTTCCTCCTAAGAATAGTCTATTTCAAAAATGCAATTGTTGTCTTGAAATTGCAACCACAGGACTTGAAAAATTATCATCTTGGAGCAGGTCTGAGTCACATTTAGAAACAGAAAGTGCAGCTGGCTGCAGAGAGTAATGCTGTGTTTTAAACCTCCAAAGGTTTTTATCACTTTTCCTTTCTCTTTCCTGCATATTGAATTTGTCTTCTTACAGACTCAGTACAGGCTGCTTTCTATACACTGGAAATGATCAAATCTGCGTCTTTAAAGATATTCCTGCTGTTTACTCATTCATTCATTCATTCATTCATTCAAAAAGCAATGACAAACTCCTCCCTAATAGAACTTCACTCTTTAGGGAGGGCAGACAATTAAGGAAATAATTAGACACAATAACAGAAAGACCTGCAGATAGCATACCGGAACAGGTCTTTAAACTAGTCATGAACATTTGTTTTTGCTGTTTTATTTTTTATTTTTATTTTTTGTTGTTGTTTTGAGAAAAGCTCTCACTATGTATTCCTGCCTGGCTTGAATCTCTCTATACTGACCATGATGGCTTCCAACCCATGGAGACCCACCTACCTCTGCCTCCCAAGTGCAGAAGAAATATTCATTTTAAAGGCTAGAAGGAGAAATGTTACATCCTAGGGAAATGGGAGTGGCCAAGTGGAGAGGTTGAGAGGCTCTGGAAAGGGGTAGGGAGCTCCAGAGCCAAGACCCATCATTTCTTCCAACTGTGACTAACTTCACAGTGGTCCTATGATGCCCTTAGAGTATAGCACTTCTCTTTGGAATGTGCGTGTTTTGTGTTGGTAGGGTATGTTCTCCCGTATTATCTATCAATGGCTGAAATTTCTTTGCATCCTGAAAGTATAATGCAAATAGTGGGAAAATTTTAAAAGTTTCCATGACTGAGTATGATTTAGATGTTAGAGACAATTAAAATCAGTAAGCAGACAAGCTCTCTAGTGTAGCAATATGAACACATTTGTAATTTTTCAATAAATGCATGTAAATTCCCAATGCCGTAACAGAGTGAAGGGTTTGCTGTTTCATGGGGATGTCAAGGTTGAAGAGGTACTGATTGCAAAGCAGTGGTGATGTTTGGGGCATTCAGAGTGAAGAATAATGTTTTTTTCCTTTTCGGGAATAGAGGTAGGACACAGAAGAGAAGATGTGTCTGAATATCAGTCTGGTTGCAGGAAGCATGCTCTGACCTGTAAGGCTTCTGTACCTGTCTTCTGTGCATAAAAAGAAACACCTCCACTGTTACCTGGCTGCTTTGGTAACAGCCCAGGATTGATGTACTCAACTCTGTCCTACTGCTGAGCACCACAGACACAGTCAGGGTCCCCTTCTGTTGACTCACAGTTGATGGGTTTCCAGGTTTCAGTGTCTTCGCTGTCTTTCCTGGTTCTTGAGGGTCTCTCTACATTTCCCATGTGATGGAGTTTGTTGATTTCTGAGAAAAACTTTCTGTTCACTCATCCTGAATGAAAATTCACTTATTCTCATCATTTCAATTTACTTGATGGTACCTCCAAAGTTCAATTATCGTTGTGGTGGTTGAATAAGAATGGCCGCATAGGCTCACAGACTCACTTTTGGGAAATCTTAGCAATCGGGTAGGGACAACATTGGAGGATTAGAAGGATTAGGAGGTGTGGCCTTGTTGGATGAAGCATGTCACCCGGGATGGGATTTGAGGTTTAAAAGCTCATTCAGGCCCAGTGTCTTTCTCTCTTTTCCTGCAAATCCTGACACAGCTCTCAGCTGCTGTATTGCCGCCATGCTTGCTGCCATCCTGATACTGGACTGACCTATGGGAGCTGGGTGCCAGCTCCCATTTAAATTCTGTCATTTATCAGAGCTGCCTTGGTCATGGTGTCTCTTCACATCAATAAAACGGTGACTAAGACAATAGTCCAGAATGTTTCTGCTTCTCAGTCTGGCATGTTAAGTTGTCTTCCTGTTATCGAGATGGATGTATCAGCAAACCCCACCACAGGAGCTTGGCAGGCAAGCAGGAGTGGACACTCTGCCAGCAGTGTGTCCTCTTAGCGTCAGCACTCGGCCCACTCTCCCTCCTTTCTCTTCTATTGCCTAACACACTGTAAAAATGTCATTTCATGTTTTAGTTAATGCTGTTTAACAATGCCATGAAAGCTTCTCCTCTGTCTCTCTTTCTTTTGTACCCAACTGTTGAGGAAAACCTGGCCGAGGGAAACGATCATCTCCCTAGAGTTTCCATACCACTATATCCTCATGTGACATGAGGTACATGTGCTTGATATGGATCATCATATTTGAATTTCTTCATCAATATCTGAGTTGACTACAAGATTTTAAACTTTATCAGCGCAGCGCCACATCCGTCAGCTTGATAAAATCTTCAGCACCTGGCACGGGTTTGCTGCATACTGTATACAAAATAAGCGTTTCTTGAGTGAATGGGTGGGTGACTACGCAGTGCATTTAGATCACGAATTATCTCTGCGTGGATGAACACTTTGAAGAACCTGGAACTCGTACCTTCAGACGCTGTTTCCAGCACAGGACCTGGAGTTTGTGTATGTACACATTCCGCAGAGTTATGTTGTGTGCTTTGTAAGGCAAAGCGCTTTCAAGCAAATTTTACATTTTACCTGATAGCTTAAGAAGAAGAGGAGGAATGCCAGTATTACTTCAAAGTTTACGATTTCCACAGAACCCTTCCTAGGAGCAGCAGGAACTCACTGGTCAGCAGGGAAGAGATGAAACAGGTCACTCTGGAAGGTACCCTGTGGGTATCCTTTGAGTGGAATTTCCTCTTTAGTTTGCACATACTTTGATGGTGCCTTTTTCAAGCTTCTTTTGTTATATATTTTTAATTATGGATTTATGTATTTTAAATCAAAATGGAACAAATGATTTAAAACTCATTTAAAAATAAAAATAAAAGAGTGCTGAGATATCTTGGCTTGGCAATGTGTCCATTTGGCACTAAAACAGGAAAATCATTTGTAGGTAATTCATACGCAGTGACTCGGCCCCTTCTTGGGAGAAAAGGTAATTGAATTGCCTCTGTCCATTCAGTAGCTCACGCGGGACTCAAGGATTCATTATAACTATCAAAGTTTTATTGCTTCCTTAGAGTCGAGGGTGGGTTTTTATTTGAAGGTAGTGGGTGATATACAGTTCACTCACATAATACGGCAACCATAGTCAGAAAATATGGAGCCTTGCTATGGCACCTTTACATTTAGATTATAGCTTGCTGTGTCGACTTGTGCCATTAAAAGGGGGGAGGGGAAGAAAGAGAAAATGAAAGCCCTGAAATTTGACTGTGATCTTCCACCCACGGTCCACATATATGAAAGATTTCATTTTCCTTAAGACTGTTTGAGTCTATAATTGAGGATGAGCCACATACAATAATAAATGTGTGTGCATGTCTTTCAAGAATATATTTTCTCAGATGTAACAATAAAATAATAAAACCTACAATACTACTCATGGAACAAATGGTTTGCAATTTATAACAGCTGTGGGTATACATATAACAACAGTAAAAATGCAAGAACCCATCGTCTTCACCTGCTGATCTTAAAAAATAGACTCCAGCCTACCTTCCCTTCCCACCTCCCAACTCACCCCCATCTCCCCTCTCTCTCAGAACCACCACCCTCCTACCCCTCAGAACAGAGCAGGCCGCCCAAGGCTACCAACTGAACAGGCATAGCCAGATGGAACAAGGCCCAGCAGGAGCCCTAAGTCAAGGCTGGATGAGGCAGCCTAGGAGGAGGAAAAGGCTCTCAAGCGCAGGTAAAGGGTCAGAGACGCCTCACTCCAACTTTCAGGAGTTCCACAAGAACACCAAGCCAGACAACTTTAAGGTACATGTAGGGGGCCTAGCACAGACCCATGCAGGCTACATGTCTGCTGCTGCAGTCCCTGTGAGTCCCTAAGAATCCGGTCCCGATAGCCTTGACCATTATGGTCCTCGAAATCCCCCTTCCCCCTTCCTAGGGTTTCCACACTAGATGTTGGCCCTGGGTCTCCCAACAGCTGCCAGAAGAAGCCTCACTGCTAGTCACCAATCTATGAGTATGGCCTCTCAGAATGGGACTGGTTTCCTTCCTCCAGCTTCTACCCACCCTACCCCTTCCTGCCCCATTCCCACTCCCCTTCTAATTCCCTTCCCCAAACCCCTCCTACACCCCTTCCTATCCCTTCTCTGCACTCCTCTCTACCCAGCCCTGCAGGCCCAGATAGTTCTACACATTCCCCAAGGTCTTTTTCTCCCAGTGAGCGCCTTGCATGCAGACCTTCAGTGGGAATATCCCACAGGTGCAGAGAGATACACACACACACACACACACACACACACACACACACACAGTGCTGTGAGTCCCTTATCTAGTCATGAAGACAACCAAGGCCCATCACCAGTCAGGCCAACGTTTCATTTCCTTGCTTCCTGAGCTCCAATCATGCAACAATCGGGGAAAGGTTTTGTTTTGTTTTCAACACTCCTATCAGAGAGAACATCACACCAGCTTATAAAACTCACATTAGAATCTGCCTGGTGAGCTATGGAAACCCCATGTGACTTGGGCTTGACGGTTTTGTCATGAGGTCTTGGATTCTTTGTCATCTGTTGCCAGAGAAAAAAACAAGGGGCTCATTGCTTTGCTTTTGAAGGTGTGCCTGTGTACCATCAGCCAGGAATGTCTGCTGAGAGCAGAGATGTGCCCCGTACTCTTAGCAAACTGGGCAGAGCAGGAAAGCATGCGCACTGAGCCGTGACTGTGAGCTAAAGCGTTTGTCCACGTGCTTTCTGGTATGTAACTATTTATCCTCTTTCTTAAAGGTTGATTTATGAAGTCTGACAGGGTAGTCGGTAAACTCGACCTGAGCTACTTGGAGAACAAGAGAAAATGATACATTAAGTCACAGTGGCCCAATTGTTTTGAGATATTAAGTCCCAGTCTGCAGCAGGACAAATGAAAACTCGTTAGAAGTGAATATTCATGTCCTTCATATCTGAAAATGGGATTTTGAGCAACTGCCAGGAAGATCTCTGTAGGCCTCGAAAAGTCTGGATAGCCTACGCATGAGTGATCAGGGCTTCTGAGGCTGATGCTCACAGACTCTGTTTCAGTGTTTTATTTTCTGATAATTCCATTAACCCATCTCAAAACTTAGGTTTGAACTTAACATAAACTGTCAAGAAGCCGCACGTGGATGTAATCTACAGTGATTACTTTTCTGTGTTACCAGTTATGCTCACAACGTAATTGTCTAATGAAAATCATTCTTTAATTTATGAGAGGTTAATAGTAAAGATTTCCCTATCAAGCACAAAAGCTCTGATTTTCTGTATTTTTTAAAGTATGAAAACAGTTTATCACTTTTCTATGTTCACATGTACCTTCCTGATGCAAATCCAAGTGAGAAAAACAATAAGAGAAGATAACATTCTTTTCATAATTTGAATAAAATTTATTTTTCTAAAATCTTACCTCATTTGAGGAAACTTTAACTCTCTATTTACTACGATAACTTGCAAGCATTTCTGTGGTTTCTGGCAAGCTCTGAACAGAGATAGTCCCCAGCCTTTAGTGACAAGAGCCCTGCTCTCCTCTGCTGAGGCCAGCAGGCCAAGCACCTGGTCTGGATTTTTTGCTTAAAGCTTAGATGTTTCTTCCCCTCCCCCCTTTTCTCCACTGTGTCTCTGGAACTCAAGACATGTTTTCATTTCCAAGTCTTTATGTTATCATGAAATCACTTGGAAAGGTTAAGAAACCCTGGCCTGACTGCTGCACGTATCAGGAACTCTAAAAAGGAAATCCCTGACTCTCATTTTCACAGAATTCAGGCCGTTGGGTAATGCAACATGGATTAGCTGTCTAGTCATTCCTTAGCCTGACGAGGAGGGGGAGCCTGTGCAGTTATTGCAATTATTGCATTAACTGAGATAAAGTACCTGTGAAATACAAACCAACAACTGCAACTTCTTTAAAATACAAATTGCATTCCATTACAAGGGAAATAGAATTTTGGGGCTCACCTACTATGAAATACTTATATTTATTAGATGTAGTTGTTCCCTGGGTATAATAAAAGTAGCAATCATAGATGTAAAAGCTTACCACCTTTCTACCGTCATGCTTAACATTTATAACATTTGATACTGTTTAATATTTACAACCAACAGAAGGAGCTAATTTATATTCCTTTGTTATTATTCCCTTTGTTGTCAACTTGGAAATGTATAACATTATGGCACCCATAGGAATGGCTTAGCAGCCCGGGACCACATTTTGTTTGGATTTTACACATGTCCTCGGCAGCCCAGTTCTTTCACTTAAACATGTGTATACACACTCATGTCCAGACAATGCACGTAGCAACCTTAGAATCCTTTCACGTCTTACCCATATAAGGCTATGTGTACTCCATTTCTAAATCATGGCTTGAGTTTCCTTGCCGCTAGTAATAACACACTTGACAGTTTCTATTCAAGTGTTTTCTGGGTATGAAAACCAAAGACTCCAATCTAGCCAAACCAGGGTGACTGACCTGGGCAGACAAAACTGAATCCTCTAGTGACCTGTGCAGCAGGATCCTCTACCACCCAGCCCTTTGCATAAATGGGCATGTATATGCTTGAAATCAGACACATTATAGGAAGGGATAAGGGATTATAAAATAAATGATTTTATAACTGAATCTGTCAATCAAGATGCACAAACTACAGCCCTGCCTCCCGTAGCTGCCATAGAGATCCCGGGCTGCATGGAGCCTGGCACCATTGAGGACTCTCATTCATGGCCAGTTGTCAACCTTAACAGTGAATCCCTTTTTAATCTTTACAATCCCTTTGCCTCAAAGTCATCTAGCTCCTTTTCCAGATCTCTGTGAGTTCTTATTTTCAATTCTTTGGATACGAGACCAAGAACCAGGGGCACCCACCCCCAGACCCTGCCTAACAATAAATTATTCTTACTTGGTCAGAGTTACAGGCTTAGGAGTTTCTGGAGTTGGAATCTTTAGCACAAGTCAAAACAACTATGAATTCATGGTGTTCTTAACCTTATCTTATGGTGTTCTGTGTTTTAGACACAGAAGGTGCTTTCACCCAGTGGACAAACACATACAAATATGAGAAAAGGCCCTGACCTTCATTCAAGTCTAAAAACTTAGTTTCAGAGCACGTTAAGAATGTAGCTGATGAAAGTAAACAACTGAATTCTTTTTCATTTTAAATCATCAAACACACTCCAAAGTGAGAGGGTAGATAGACTAGCACAAAGATTAATTTGATACAGTGGCTTTATAGTCGACATAGTAGCTAGGCTCCACAAATGTCTCTTGGTGATTGGAGTCTCTGGGATTTGATCCTGGTGGGTTCTCTCTCATAGTTGCTGCTCTGTAATGTGCAGGAGAAGTGATGTGTGGAGACACTGTTTCAGAGCAGATTCTGAAGGACCCTTATACACATCAGCTCAGTGGCTTCAGTGCTCTGGCTTCAACTCACTGCCTAAAATGCACCTGATATTCACAGTACTGGTGAGCTGGGCGTGGGGCAGCCGACTTGAGTCAGCATACCACAGCACAAGATCTGCCAGGGAGGAAGTGGCTGTTCTGCAGAGTCAAACTGTGATGTCTGAGGTTCTTAGCCTAATTCCTCTTCTGTTTGTGTAGCTTTGAAACTAACCACTAGCCTGATATAAACATTGTTTTCTATAATAGAAGATAATTGTAATTCAACAGGAACATATGGGATATTGTTTGTGAGGTTTAAAAAATTACTTCCCAGCAATTTCAAAGTCTATATTAAATTCTGTTCTGTTGTCTTTCTGATGAGGGGCCTTGCATGGCAAGATTAAATGGCCAGCCCAAGACAAACAGCTAACAACTGGATAGGACTGTGAGCCTAATCACTTTCATACACAGCGCCCTTCCGGCTTCTTTATGTCCCGATGATGTCTTCTGAGAGTAAATGGGTCTTTGGTTTACTTTATGACGCCTTTCACATGCAGTGGTTCTTTGTGGATAGCGGAAAGTCGCTTTGCTTGTCAAGGAATGCAGAAGCACTACACTTAGAACGCACGCCTTGAGCACAGTACACTGACAGCTGCTGAATACAATATTGCCTAAGACGTAAGCACAATATCTCTGTCAGGGCACAGTAGCACTGTCTGAAATATTTTTTGGTTGAAATTTTGTGTGGTTACTGTATATCTCCACTTATGTTCTTACAACACATTTCTCATGCTGTATTACTATTATTATGTATCGATAGAAGGTAAGCTTATTTCTAGGTTGGGAAATAAATTGCCCAATTCTCTCAAAGACTCTTGGAAAAATCAGTAAATGTACAGAAGTTTTTAAATAATATATTCTCACAGATTGAACAAGATACAATGTACACTTGTATCAAAGCATTGCATGGCAAGGCATTACAATGTTTGATCCCATGTATCAGTTAAAATGATAGTTTAATTCAAGGGTTTACATTGAGTGTAGTTTTTATACATCTGTGTACATGGATGCATAGGTATGGACAAGAATATTCACATTTCTGTGGTAGATGCTGCGTGTGTGGCTCATGATTGAGGACTGAGGATGCGTGTCGCCCTTCACTCTCTGTCTTCTAAATTGAGACAGGATCTCTCTTGAAACCAGACATCCGGGAGTTCCCTGTCTTCCCTCTCATGCCGTGGTATTACAGGCATGTCGCGCATTGATACCTCTACCTCTTACGTGAGCTCTAGGTATCAAATCTGCAGTTCTTTTACCTCCATGGGAAGCAATTCACTCCAAAGCCATCTCCCTAACACTCAGCTATGATTTTTCAGGAACTTACTTGAAATTAAAACTGGTTTCCACGTAACTCTCTTTATACCCATAGCATAATCTGCTCCTCCTTTATCAGAGGAACTGCTCTCCGTGGCGACAGTCGGTGAATGCAAACACGGATGGTAACAAGGTGCTGACAACAAGTGATCTCGGCCTACAGGAGACACTCCTGCCGTCTGCTCTACTGCCCAGGGACACTGAGGAAGGGGAGACACTCGTGCCGTCTGCTCTACTGCCCAGGGACACTGAGGAAGGGGCAGGGAAGGAATGCAAGAGCCAGAGGTGGGGAGAAGAGCTTCAAAATACCAGCCTCAAGGCATGATGCATACTTGTGCTTGCATGCACATGCATGTGCTTGCATGCACATGCATGTGCTTGCATGCACTGGGCCTGTGTAAGACTGGAGGCCTGTGGACTGGAGCGAGAGCATGATGGTTAATATCATGCAATGGTGTAGCAGCAGTTGGGTTTTCAGCACCTAGATCACATGGATCACAACTGTAACCCCAGGTCCAGGGAGGTCCGACGCCACCGGCTTCTGCATCTGCTTTCACATCCACTGCCTTCACACAAGCATGCACATAATTAAAAATAGACCTTTTCCTTTACAAAGGTGTTGGTCGATTTCGGGAGAAGTCATTGTCTCGGTTGTGTACCCACTGCTGACCCCACCAGGACCCAGCAGGGGACTCCAAACCTATTTGTCACACAGATGGAACTAATTAAACTCCAGTAGACTTGAAGGTGAGATTGGTAGGAAAGTGGGGGTGGGACAGCAGGAGTGAGGGAGGGCGGAGAGGCTGGGGGTGGCAGTATTCAGGGTGCTTTATATTGCTCTATCTTTGTCAAAGAAGAGATTTAAGTGAAAAAAAAACTACAAGAATATTTCACATCATAATATTTCCTGAAATAGAAATTAACATTGAAGACCTTGTTTTGCATCGAAGTTTACAAGACTCAAACAGTAGGGGAAGCGTAAGCATGCTGACGAGGCTGCGTACAGAGCCCAGCCTTCTGGCATGCATGTGTGCCCTGACACCTCACACATGCAACACTCTGACCTCTCATGAGAGCTGCGGTGAGGACAGGATCCTCTGCTACAGTCGACAGCTCTGTTACGTGTTTCTTGTTTTCATAAAAGTTACTGCGGCTAAAGTACATGCACTTGCAGGATTCACACAGGGGATGTTTGTCATATTGATCCCAATCTCTGATTTTATTATTCCTGCATTTTGGATTAAATCAGTGACTTTCAGGTCACAATGACATAGTAATCTTATCTGATCATTTTAGCCAAATGGAAAGCCAGAGTTCAGCTGTTTAGATGTTCACTCATTAAATATGCAATCTCTGAATTTATGGAAATTTTTCTTTTTATCTCATCAAGTGATATTTGAAGCATCTCCCTCCCTCCCTCCCTCTTTCTTTCTCTCTCTCTCTCTCTCTCTCTTTTCTCCCCTTGTGTGTTTCTCTGTTCCTTCCTGTCTCTCTATGTCTGTATGTTTCTTTCTGTACTTTTAGTTTGTTTTTTAGACTTACTCAAAATGTGATAAAAAGATGATTTTGTGACAATACAATTTTGAACTTGGAAATGTATACAAGAGGCCAAGATAAAGCAAAGTTTGGGATATATGATGCCTCTGTACCTCTTTGCTGCCATAACTAAATGAGAGGTCCAGGAGTACTATGGAGAACACCTTTCCATATTTTCAAGCCTTGTGAAACAATTACTCCCAGAACCATGTAAAGATGTGAAATTTCATGAAAATGTTGGGGTTAAAAACTGATAAAGTGAAAGAAGAAAAAATGAATGATGATTGGCTCAGATCCAAAAGACTAAGGATGAAAAATTGGGGTTGTGATTTCCTGCGTGGCCTCAGAAAAGATGGCTAAATCACCAGAGTCACCACATCCGTGAACTGTGGTAGAGTGGGCACTGTCCTGCCACAAATCTTCCTGTAAGAGTCTGGAACTAGACAAGCCATATGCGGTGTGAGCAAGCTCAATGCAAAGAGCAGTGTTGTGCAGACTGTCAGGGCCCGGGGCTGCGATGAAGCTTGAGAGAACCCAACATGAGAACATCAGTCACTGTTCTTTCTCTTGAGTATACTGTAGAATTCCACAGAAGCATTCATGAGTGAAAGTTGGTCTTCAGGGTTTTTACTTCATTTATGTGTATGCGTGAGTACATGAGTGTACAGGTGTGCACCACATGTGTGTGTAGGTTCCTGAATGAGCCAGAAGAGGAAAGTAGATCTCCTGAAATTGGACTCACGAGTGTGAATTGCACATGGGATCTGGGAACCAAACCTGGATCTCTGCCTGAGCAGTAAACACTCATAACCAGTCTTCCCTTACAGCCCCAAAGGTCACTTTTAAAATTCCTCAAAGAGGAATATTGAGAAGAAACTTGCCCACAAAGCCTATTAAGAATTGTGACATTCTCTGTGGCATCAGAAACTGAAGCTCCTCTTCACCTCGGCTGAGCCACAAACACTGTCCTCTTCCATCAGACACACACAGGCGCGTACAGAGGCAATGATGCTGGAGAATACTGACCAGACTGAGCCACCCAGACATAACACGGTCTCTTTACACAACCTGATTTCTTCTACTACGACTCAGCAACTCAAGCATAAGTTCGTGACCACTGCTCAGTTTCACTTATTGATAACTTCTTAACTACCCACTGGGTGCTAATTCCTGTGTTTACAGGGACAAAATGTACAAAATGGGTCATACTTCACAGAATGCAAAGTGTAACCAAAGGAGACACAGGTGCACCTGGGAGCCCAGTGTGGAAAGTTAATGGAGAAACATGGACTCTCATATTGGACAAAAACCACGATGGGACAGCTTTCTGCCTAGTTCAAATGGAAATCATAAAAAACTCAGCAGCAACAAATGTTGGCTACTACACAGAGTCAGTGACAAGTGAGAATTAGCTCGGCCATTATGAAAATACTCTAGACATTCCTTGAAAGTGGAGAAGTAGTTCTGTGTGACCAACTACTGTCCTAGATTATAAATATGAAGAGGAATCATATATTTCCTCATGTGTACTATATTGTGGCATTATCTACAAACCTAAGATTTACAATCAGTAGAGGTACCTGTCAACACATAAGTATTCATGTATGTGAGAATCTACATCTGTATGTGTATACATTGTGTGTGTGTGTGTGCCTGTAACTGAACCATTGCAAAGACTGAATCCTGACGTTTGAAGCAAAATTGATGGAATTTAAGTGTATTATGTAATGTAAGATAACTTAAACACAAAATTAGGTAATTCACATTCTCCATCATGTTGGAAGCTACAGGGAAGCCAACCTGGATATAGAATCCTGACCAGCAGAAGGGGGAGGGGAGTTAGGACATGAAAAGAGGTCGAGAACAGGAAGACATTCTGGACTTCCTAGCCCAGATGCAGGATCATAGTTCCCTACCACGTATCTTAGAATTGTCTAGAAAAGAGGAACTTAAAATCTTCAAGCAAAGAAATAAAAAGGAGACAGAAATACTAATTACCTTAATTGTTCCCTGCGTGATCTGTGCATGTTTCGAAGTATCATACTGAATTCTGCTAGTAAAACACACGTTAATAAAATGTATTTTTCCAAATTGGCAAATCCTGTTTTCTTCAACAAGATGAGTGTTGTGAGTGATTGTTAAGTAAAGTAAGTCAACTCCAGAAGGACAAGTACCACCGTTCCCGAGCATTCAGGAAACAAGCAGAAACCCAGACAAGGGATGGAAGGTCGCAAGAAGCCCCACGCGTCAGAGAGAGGGGTTATTTGTTCATCAGGTGCGTAAGGTACCTATTAATAAATGCGCTACGTAGTGTGTGTCAGAATGACTGAAAGGGTATAAAAGTTCAAATACATACAATAATTAACAGTTGAAAACATGCAAATCCGTACAGTCCTGAGTTGATTAGGATGCGTTTCACACCTGTCTTGGTCTATCCTCATGTTCTCTGCAAAGATGTATAAATATTGGGTCTTAATGAAAACAAAGGGAAATCTTTTTTTAAATGAAAAATAATATTGCATGTAGCTCTCACATGGGTATCAGAAAACGATATCATTAGTTTGAAGTGAAGTTAAAGATGAAAAGATTCAAAGGCCACCTATGTGCATTTTGGGGTCTACTGAGGGTGGGTTGTAGGGCCAACGCCATGCAGACATTGTGTTATGAGGAGCAAATACTTTAACTCTTGCAATTTCTTATAGCAGACACTGTCATGCCCTAGTTTTTGGAGTCCAAAATTTATTGCCTGAAGGCTTTCTGGCTATACATAGTTGCTTAACCTGAGGCCATACTATGACTTCTGTGAACTCCAGGCTAATTGGTCTTTATGGGGCCTTCCTTCATTAAAAATAAAGTATCAAATTTTATTAGTACATTGGTATAAAAATAAGTTAATCTATTAGTTCCCAGGATTCCAGTGACATCAGTTCAAGACCAAAGTACCTGCTGTGAAGTCTCCTCTGCAGTGATATGGTGCCTGTCACGGAACAAAGGCTGCTACTGTTGGCTAGCCCCAGCAGAGCCAAGGAGCACTGGAAGTCAGTCCTGCAACTCACAGCATTCCAACCTTGTGAATAAGCTGATCACTGTGCACTGTTCGCCTGGATATTACACTCATACAAAATCAATATTCAACCCATTTCCCCTTTTTTTGAGTGTGTGAATTTCAATATGGTAAAGTAACCTCTAAAAGTTGGTCATTTAAAGTTAGATACTACAAATAGAATTCCCTAACTGATAAAGTCTCTGAAATCAGCAATACACTCACGAGGCAAAACAGAAAGCAAAATAACTGAAAAATGGGCAGAGAAGGCCATTTTTAAAAATAAATTGCCCATAAACACAAATTAATTTAAAACTCAAGAGTAAAATTGTGTAGTATTTAAAAATAAAAATGCAACTTTTTTTCTGAAATCATAAGGCATATTCACACAGAGTGGGGGCTACCTAAGAAATGTATCCACAACTCTGCTTTTCCTAGGCCTCTTCAACCTTAATTTATGTAGCTCTTCAAGTTTAAAGTTGCAGTCACAAAATCATCTTCATGTTACATTATTTGTAGGGCCAGAAACCAAACAACAAACACAGACACACAGAGATGACAGAGAGAGGGGGAGGGGAAGGGGGAGGGGAAGGGGGAGAGGGGGGGGGAGGGGAGGGGGGAGGGGGAGGGGGAGGGGGAGGGGGGGAGAGGGAGAGGGAGGGGGAGAGGGGGAGGGAGAGGGGGAAGGAGAGGGAGAGAGAGGGGGAGGGAGAGGGAGAAGGAGAACAATCACACAGTGTAAAGGACACGTTCTCTAGCGTTGTTCTAACCTCTGGCAAGGTGTCAGTGAGCACCACTGTAGTTAAACTGTGCACACTGTTTGATTCTTACACTTTCTCAAGAAACCAGGTTTGTGTTAATTTCAGAGAGAGCTTTTTCTATCAAATCAGAAAATCAAATAACAAATAGCGTTTACTGTTTAAACAGTACTAGTATGAACGTATGAGATAATAGTGTGACACTATTAAATACTTTCAAGGAATATGTCAGAACAGAAAAATAATGATTAAGGAAAACCAAACATTAAAGAGCCAGGATGTGACGGCTCGTCTACGATCGATCGTATCGCGTTCCGAGCACACCTCAGCCAAACTGAGAGACCCTGTCTTGAAAAATGAAAATGGTGATTAAATAACCACATATTTTAGCTTCCTTACTTTGCTTTGTATTATAATAAGTAAAACACATTTTGAATTATCATGAGGTTTAGAGAGGACACCCAGCCCATCATGCAAGGCAGCCGAATCACAGAACGCCGCTGTAGGGAGTACCCACCCAGAGCCAGCGTTCAGGACCTGCGGCAGCCTGTCCTGTAGCTTCCCGTACAGTGTGCAGGGTGAGCTGCGGGAAGGGTCACCTTGTGAGGCACCGTGGGGACTCACTCACAGTTTTTTGGGAGCGAGTGTTTCAAACGAACCTAAGGCTTGTGACCTTACTGCAGACATGAAAACAGAATCTGATCCTAGTGGGCAGAGCCTATTCTTACACTTTGTCCTGAGAAATACAAGATGCCTACTTATTACATTTTCTGAATTTGAATTTGGCCAACATACATTATTTCTTGGTCATTGTGTACCTTTGGGTTGTGTATTTTATTTTATTTATTTATTTTTGCCATCACTTCATGCTCTACCCTAATTAACTGAGAATTCTTAAAAGGGCAATTCATTTTAAAGAATATATAAATAATTGACTATAGCCATACATTTTTATCTAGCTAATTTTCTTTGGAATTCCCAATGCTTTATGATAATGTTTTTCATTTTTTTTAAAACAAAGATGGACTACAGCTTGATGTTTCTCTGGCCATGAACTTCTGAACCTTCTGACTCTGTCTCCTGAATGCTGTGTCTTGCTATGTCTGAGTATTTTTTTTTTTCACGTTTTGATTTTATTTCAAAGAATTGAATCAATATCTATGAATATTCATCTGGGAATTCATCTGTACATTCTCTTCAGAAAAGATTCTCCAAGCTCCGTTGTAGTTTTATTAAAAGGAGCTCTCCTAACAATGGTTACCTCCTTTTCAAATTCACAGAAACTTTTATACGACAGGTTCATCTATTTATTTATTAATTTCGCTTATATATTTTATTAAATATATCCATTGTATGCGCAGTGGTGCTGTGAGTACATTAGAGGGCTGAGGACAACTTGCAGACATATGTTTGGTAGCAGACACTTTTACTAGCTAAGCCTCTTGCCAGCCCTGTTATACAATATACATGGCTTCTCTTTATTACAAGAAACGCCAATAACAGTTTAAACCACCCAAAATAAGTGGTAGACATTTCAGTAATTGTTGAACTAAATTCTGTATTAGTTTATTATTTATTCTAATTCTAATATATTCATTCAAGTAAGACAGCTGATGTCTTACTTGATCAGTTCACCCTCCATTTCTGTAGGAGAGCCGCATTGTGAGAACACTCAAAGGCAGATACAATCAACTGGAAATTATAAACAATAACAATCTATTAATAAAAACAAGTGATTTTATATATTCCAGTGCTGGGAACGCTTTAAGAACACGCAGAACAAATATCATATGTTCCTTGAGCCTGGTGTCGTCTGGATGTGTATCTTCCCTACATTCACATATCTTGTGGTAGTTTTGAATTCAACAGCATTAAGAACTGGATCCTTTGAGAAGTAAGTATGTCCTGAAGACGGAACCCATGGGCTAAAGGGCTTTAGAAGTCAGACAGAGCAGCAATCTTGTCTTCCATAAGAGAGTACTTCCTGAAGTGCAGCAGGAATGTTACCAGGCAGAGCCTGCAGACACCTGGCTCTGGCTCTTCTGCTTCCAGTAGACACGGGTTTCTGTCATTTTAGAGCCACCCAGTCTAATACATTTTGCTGCAAATACAAGATTTGGAAAAGACAAGACTCTGTGTGATTTTTCTTCCAGGAGTGAATTATTCTTAAAACAGTAATAGTACTTAAAGTAGAATTTTCTTCTGCGATATAGTAACTGTTTTTTGTTTGTTTATTTGATGATACAGTGGTAGACTTATGTTCCACTAAAGGTTAAGGATTTTGAAATTTTGGACCAACATATGAAAATTTAATCCTGGAAATTTTATTCCAGTACTTATTTTCAGTGATTGAATTGACAGATGTGTACAACTCAGAGGGCTTGAAGGAAGCCAAACCCCAGCCCTTAGTCATCTGTACAAAGTACATGGCCCTCAGCCATCTTCAAAGACCCTGAAAATGTTCTTCAGATTAACATACCATGACACTGTTCAAATATTTAAACTTCAGGATTGATATTGAGGAAACAGAGAATCTGATATCTAACCAACTTCTGAAGACGAAAGATTTGATCAGATGAAGACAGGCAAGAAATGTAATCCAGGTCCTCCTGCGTTGGCCAGAAACAGCTGGGCCAATATTACAAGTGTCTCCAGTGGAAATCAGGGAGGGACATAATGAATCTGGAGAGTCACAGATGCAGAGAAAGGAAGAGCCACTTGGGCACATTTAGAAATCTGAGCCTTTTCCAAGCTCTCTGGGCTTCACTCTCTCAGGCTCCATTCCTTCCAGGAGGCTGCTGGTCTTCCTTGAAGCTGATCTCCATGCCAGGTTAACTCAAGGGTTTCTTCTCATCATCATCCTCATCCCCGCATTTGCCAAGATTTGTAGTTTGCCTGCCATGTTTAATTTTAAAGCTCTAATAAAATCATTGGAGTAGTTACTTCTTTCTCTTGCTGAAATAAAATACAATAAGCAAGGCAACTTGTAGAGGGAAAGGTTTACTTAGGCTTAGGGTCTGCCGTGGCAGGGATGCCTTGAGTGTCAGGCCGGTTGAGAGCTCCTCTCTCCAACTGCAAGCAAGAACCAGAGTGAACTGGAAATGGTGTACTACAATACCAAAGCATCCCCCCCAAACACACACTGGCAATAACATGTTTTGTACATCAAGGCTGTACCAATTACACTTCACCAAACAGCTCTACCCACTGGGGTCTAAGCATGCAACTGCCTCAGACTGTTGAGGTCTTTCTTATACATTTATGTTCCATTACCTAGTGTACTCCACATTGTATACATATTACATCAGTCATGATTCAGGGAGTTCCCTCACAGGAAAGTTTTTAAAAAATCCCCATGACAGAACAAGATTCCTGTGTTTAATATCCACATTATTTAATTTGCCTACCTATTAGTCAACATATTTGGTTACCAATAGCAAATTATATGTCCAAGACCGTTGAGCATCCATACTGATAACTTCAGTCTTACAGCAAGTGGCAGTGAGTATGAAACTGTGTTGTCCTCTGGATTTAAGAACTATGGAAAGTCTGGAATGAACTTAGAGTTTACTTGCTCACATGTCACCTGCAATAAATGGATATGTTTTCTCTACGTTTAGAGCAAAACAATTAATTTTTGGAAGATTTGATTAGCTAAAACTAGCTCGCATAAAATGAAATATGCAGTGTTTTATAATTTTTGGCAGGATTATTTTTAAGATTGGGGAGAAAAACTGCCAAATCCGATTCATCTTCTCATATATGAGTTATTCAGTATTAATGGACTGAGCCACTGGGAGGTAATATTTAATTAGTTTTATGGCTAGTACACCAGGTAAGAACAATTATCCCCACTCGTACCCCAGCAGTGAGGCTGCTGAAGACGAGCTCATTTGTGTTCAGAATGTGATTGAAATGGATTCTAGGAGTGGCTCCTAGTAGTTCGAACAGTGTCATCATGGTAATGCTCTCCATAAAGCAAAGAATGACAACTAAAGACAGTCTGTGTGGGGACTGACCAGACCATGAGAGATGTTGGCAGTCTCCATCCCGGAGTCTTTGCTCTATGCCTGGGTTAGTTCTCATCGGCTCATTGTCAGTAGAAACTGCAATGGAAGAAGGGCATTGGGATGGTCTTGAACCATCTTCACCATTTAATAGCTATATCATATGGATAAAATATTTACTTAGTGATACAAAATATATGCTTACTCACTATGAATGTCTATTGTTCTTGATAGGTGATAACACTTGTTGAATTGCCAAATGAAATGATAAGCCTAGGTTTTTCTGGCTGCCTGTTTGTATAGCATGCAGTAAATTAAGTATATTATTGGATTATTTCACTTAAATTTAATTTTTTTCAAGCAATTGTTATTGTAAAACTTATACATTAAAAAATCCAAGATAGAAGGGCATCTGTCCCAACATCATTCACAAATGCTGTTAGTACTGTTGGAACAGAGAATTGGGATCAAGAGGGATTTAAATCTACAAGCCCCTCTTCCCAACCATGCTAACTGATGACAAAACCGTGATTCATGAAGACTAATTTTTACTTATAAGTTTATATTTTTGAGTAATGTTACGTTTATTTTTAGTTGTGTTTCAAATAATTGTTTTTGTGCACTATTGGATGCATAGGCCTTGGCATAGGTATTGTCTGCAGATGTTGAGTTTCTGTGAGGGATGTTTGATTGCTTATGACCTACACCTGAGGAGTTCTGAATCAATAAAAAACACCTGAGCTTAGATGCTAGGGGTTCCACTGTTGATTATAGCATTGGCCATGAAGGTGATTCCTTGGCTGAGGTCTGGCAGAGTACGCACATATGAGAACTCCTCCTTGTTTTCCTTGCCGAGCTGCCACAGTAGGCATACTACTACAAATGGCACCCAACATGGTAAGCAGAAAGTAAAGAAGCACACAACATCATGCTAGCTGTATCAAATATAAAGCCAAGGTAGAAGAGAAAGAAACTCCAGACCTCAGAGTCTGGTAAATGACACTCAAGACAGTTCCTGGAGGACAGAGACTACAGACCTGGCACCAGTGAATATGCTTCCTTGTCATCCTCGCTGAATGCCACAGCAGTGTTCTCCTGTGGTTACATGCTAAGCACGTCTCCTCACATACACCGACCCTCATGCTATCAGCATCTTCCACCAGCTCAGCAGGCGGACGTGTGCGTACAAAGGCCAGAGTTCGATGTTGAGTATTTTCCTCGTTTGCTCTTCACCATAGTTATTGAGGCAAGGTCTCTTATCGAAGATGGAGTTCAATGATTCGTGTAGACTTGCTAACCCTATGGTTCCCTATGTCTCTTCCAGGCACTTCACTATACCTGGCATTTTACATAGGGATTGGAGATCTAAACTTCATTCTTCATGATTGCAAAGCATGCATTTCACCAACTGAGTCATATCCCAGATCTAGAGAAGTATGCGTTTAACTCAAAAGGAACCTGAAAAGACACATCTCAATCTCCACAGTTTGAGTTTATCTTCGGGACATTCATGCCTTTTTACAGTACAGGGATTTGAACCAATAGATGCCATGTGCCACACTCAATAATTATACAATGTTGGATCTTCATGTATGACCAGTGGACATTGGGTGAGACAAACTCAACCAGGGAATATAAAACAAGAGACATGTATATCATTGATTATGAGAATGAAATAAAATTATCTCTATAACCATTTCACAAATTTTTCATTGGATGAGTAATTTTGCCTCTTATAGATTCATTTTTCTTTTCAGTTCTTTTAATAACATCTTTTTATTCTAATTAACTCCCAAATGAAAACGTCACAGAGCTAGATTAGGGAGGCCATGCAAACACTTGCTCAGTAGGAAATCTTTAAATCTTGGTGAACTTCTATACAGTTAGAATGGCCATTCTGAAAACATGGAGCTTGATTTAGAATTTTGTATCTTCACTATCAATTATCTTTTTATTTCCTTTTATTGACAAATATACTCTTATACACCAAGAAAGAAGGAAAGCTATGACAAAGAAGAACTAGAAATTAAACTTTCTCTGGCTTCTGAAGTGGAGCCTTCTCAAGTTTGAATGAACATCTTTGGGTTTGTATCTTGACAGCTCTTTAATGGTTGTGAAAATCAGCTCTGTCAAATTGTATCAGCTTGAATAAGCCACCTTACCTGATGTCAGTCTACATTTCACCATGACCATAATTTTACATAATACTAACATTCAGATCAGAGATGACTTTGATTAAGGCATGTTACCTTCCTTTTTATTGCTTTCAAAAATATTTCTCATTTTTATTGGTGTGTGTGGGTAGGGGAAGTACATGTGCTTACACACTATGATTATGTGCAGAGATCAGAAGACAAGATTCTGAAGACACCTCTCTCCTCCACCTTGTATTCTAGTGATGGGGCCCAGCTTCTGGCTTATACAGCAATCACTTTGAGCTGCAGAACCATTTCACTGGTCATGAGACACATTACAGCCTATAATGTAGCTGGGCTTTATCCAATTAGGTAAAAAGTGAATGACAAAGGCCTTTCTAGGAGATATCTTGTGCCTAGAATATCTCAGCATTTAAGCCACAGACACTACCATCTGTGAGTCTCCAGTCTCTCTGTCTGCCTGAGACGCTTATGGTTCAAACTCCATAATTGTGTAAGTTAATTTCTTAAATAAAACTATAGTTTCTTCATCTCTGGGTCCATAGACTAATATGTTGGCCACATGACCTCAGTATACTATGAAGCCATTCTTTTCCTCCAGCTTTAATACATGTGATCATTACTGAGACCTGTATTAGATTATGATTATATTAGTTTGTATATCTGTGTCACATCTGGAACAGAGAAAGGATTATAGAGTGTTAAATATATATTTAGTATTATTATAAACATTCAGGGCCATATGCCCTGTTCCAATGCCTGCTTAACAATCCACCCCTCTCCCCCAGAGAAACACCATCTCAATGGACAAAAGATCGTGGTCTGCCGAGGACACAGATCTTAAAATCACCTGTCCTTGATATTCATATAAGCTTCTATGAACTAAGTTTGATATCTTTCGTCTCTCAAATAATATAAGAAAACAATGTATTTGTGTTCCCACCTGAGACCTCCTTTCTACAATAAAATTACAGTCTTTTAGAGCACAGGAGGGTGTCTGTGTCTTGAAAGCCTGAGATGAGATGTCTTTATCTTTCCTAGTTGAGCACGGTTCCAGTGCTTGCAGCTTCTGAAACCTAGACACAATGGTGCTTTCATACAGGTGAAGAATGGAATAATTTCAAGTGCTTTGAAGTAACTATTGGTTTTCTAGGGCATTTGGTGAAGAATGGGTGTTCCCTGAGTAGGAAGTGGGGCATGTTCGAGAAGCCCATTAAGGAGCAAGAAGTGAAATATTTGAAGCCTCATATAGCCTCCAGTGGGTTACATGTCCTACTTCTTTAAAAATAAATAGAAACAAATTGATTTTATCAAGGCCAAGTTCTTTCTCCACACGGTTATGACCTGCTTCAGTGGTGTTTCACTGACTTCTAGACACTAAGTCTTTTCACAAAAGACAATTAATGGTAGTCTCAAGAATCATCACCTTCTATGGAAAATAAAAGAGAGAGAAGGACACAGAAGAAAAGCAGGCCTGAAGGTGACTCATGAAGACATTTCTGAGAGTCTTTGTTGCTCATGGTGAGGCACCCCGTAATGTGTTCTCATTCAAGGGTACCAGGTCCATTGATCAATTCTCTCCTCTTAGCCTCCCCCTCTTCTCCCACTCACTCCTCTGATTCCCTTCCTTCCATACGTCCATAGTCTTATTTCTTCTTACATACATGGATATAATGCAGGACACATTTTGAGATGGCTCAGTAGGTTTGACTGCTTGCCATAGAACTATGAAGACCTGAATTCAGATCCTGAGCACCCACATCCAAGTCAGGTGTATCTGTGTGGACCTGGATCCCAACCTGGAGTGGGGTCAAGAGGACCGTTAAAGCTTGGTGTCTAGCCGCCTTAGGCAGCAAACATCAACTTCAGGTTCAGTGGCAGATCCTGTCTCAAAGGAAAGAGGAAGAGAGCGGGAGAGCCAAACATCTGCTGTCCTCCTCTTGTCTCTGGGCATCTAGAGCCCCACATACATAAGAATATATATGCATACCCACTGTCTTAGGGTTTTTTATTCCTGTGATGAAATACCATGACCAAAAGCAAGCTGGGGAGGAAAGGATTTATTTGGTTTACCCTTACACATTATAGTTCATCATTGAAAGGAGTCAGGAGAGGAACTCAAACAAGGTAGGAGTCTGGAGACAGGAGCTGAAGCACAGGTCATGGAGGGTGCTTCTTACTTGCTTGATCCTCATGGCTTTCTCAGTCTTCTTTCTTATAGAACCTAGGACCACCAGCCCAGAGATGGCACAATTCACAATGGGCTAGGACCTCCCCCATTAATCATTAATTAAGAAAATGCCCTCCAAGCTGGCTTACAGCCTGATCTTGTGGAGGCATTCTCTTAATTGAGGTTCCCTCTTCTCAGATAACTTCAGTCTGTGTCAGGTTGACTTAAGACCATCCACCACAATTGAACCCTTGTCAATTTAATACAAAAACTGATCACTGCTAAGCCACAACCTTTCTTTAATCATTCATCCCCAAGATCTCACATTAAAAACAAGTAACTTTAAAAGTCCCAACCTAGCAACTTCAAACAAATTAAAAGTTCAGTCTTTTTAATAATACCCAGTCTCTTTAAAAATCCAAAATATCTTGTAAAAGTTCAAAATCTCTCGATTGTGGGTTAGGGTAAGAATCAAAATTTGTTATATTTTTATTTCAAGAGGGAAGACCCAGGGAATACTCACAATAAGACCAAAGTGAAGTCAAACTCCCAGCATTGTAAACAACACAATGTCCAGTGTCTGGGATCGTCTCGGCTCCTCCAGGAGTCTCAAGTCACATCTTCAGCTCTGCCCTCTGCAGCATGCACAGCTTAGCTTGTCTTCTAAGCTCTGGAAGCCTCTACTCCACCACTTTTGCTATTCTTGGTGGTCATCTCATGGTACTGGCATATCCAAAATTCTGGTGTCTTCTGTTGAAACTGTGCTGCATTTTTACTAGTAGCCTGTCGTAGGCTCTCTTCATGGTGCCAAGCTTCAACTTCTATGCATGACCCCTTCAGTTTTGGGCCTTGAACTGCTGTGGAGCCTGCACCTTCACCAGTGGACTCACCTGGCCTCTCACAGTGCCAGCCTCAGCTACTCTCCATGACACCTTCATGCTTTTTTTTATACTACCAAAAAAAGATGCAACCTTGGCCATGCCAGGAACACAGCCTCTATTTACCAAATTTCAGAATGCACTGTCCTTAAGAGTTCACCTCAGAGATGCTCATCTCTTCTTCATCACCACTAGTTTCTTAGTTCCGGTTGACCAGTTGGAGCTAGTCAGCATCCCAGCAAAGCAAAGACTTCACTGCAATGGTTCATGTACCTTGCCAATCAGAGCTGAATAGTCAGCCTCAGCTGACTAGAACCAGAGAATATTAATTCAAAATAACAAATGGCCCTGATAGAATCTTTACACTTCCCTCTGATGTCATAAGCCAGACCTCTGTTGTCTTCATTGCTCTTGACGTTCTTATCTTTCAAGCTGCTACAGCACTGAGATCTATCACTCAATGGCTTCTCTATCCAAAATTCCAAAGTCTTTCCACAATCCTCTCCAAAACATCATGGTCAGATCTGCCACAACACCACCCTAATTCTGATACTTTTTTTTTTTTTTTTTTTTTTTAGTTAGGGTTTCTATTTCTGCAAAGAAACACTTACCAAAAAGCAAGTTTGGGAGGAAAGGCTTTATTTGGTTTACATTTGTAGACCATAGTCCTTCATATAATTAAGTTAGGATAGGAATTGAAACAGAGCAGGAGCCTAGAGGCAGGAGCTGATCCAGAGGCCATGAGGAGTGCTGCTCACTGGTTCGTTCCTCATGGCTTGCTCAGCCTGCTTTGTTATAATATTCAGGACTGTCAGGTCAGGGA
Organism: Cricetomys ansorgei; assembly: GCA_026225945.1. Taxonomy (NCBI): domain Eukaryota; kingdom Metazoa; phylum Chordata; class Mammalia; order Rodentia; family Nesomyidae; genus Cricetomys; species Cricetomys ansorgei. The sequence goes on along the minus strand of JAMJFZ010003867.1, from coordinate 816,170 downwards.
TGGCACCATCTACAATTTAGGCTAGGCCTTCCCCCCATCAATCACTAATTAAGAAAATGCCCTGCAGGCTTGCCTACAGTCGGATGGAGGCATTTTCTTAATTTGAGATTTCCTCCTCTCAGATGATTAGCTTGTGTTAACTTGATGTGAAACTATCCATCACACTCACATACAAAAAACGCAAGATGTACATATAAAGTTGACATTGGCTTTTCCAATTCTGGCATATTTCGACTAATAAGATAGTTTCTGATCATATCCCTTTTATCTCATATTTCTTCATTAACCCTATGAAGAAGGATATTATATTGATTTAGACAAACCAACCCAGCAGCTCCAGAATCATAATGACCAAACACTGAAATACAGAAAAACGTATGATTGGCAGCACTGAGTGCTGGCAGGTGACCTCACACAGTTTTTCTTGAACTTAAAGCATCGTGTCTCAATAGGATAACTGTCTAAAGTGACAGAGTCCTTCTGGAGAAGGAAGGCCAACTGAGAGATTCTGAGTTGCTTCCTAAATGTGGTTGGAGTCATGTTTTACCTCCACTGGGGAGAAGTAATCATACGGCATTGCTGAGAAGCCAAACACAAGTTCATGCAACCTGCAACGAAGAGTCCAGGGAGAGCACCCACGAAGGCTGGTAAATATCAGAGAACTTCTGCAAGCCAAATCATGCTTTTTCCTTTCCTTGTATCCTCCAGCATGTCTTTCATTCTTGCCTAAAATATTTATTTAATATTTTTGTTTACATTTATCTTTGTATGTTCCCATGTAAATTCATGTGCTCCTTGGGCATACAATGCCCAGGAGACCAGAGAGCTGTAAAGTTCTCTGTCAATCACGGGTGTAAACCCAGCCTAATTGCCTCATCTTTGCTAGACAGAATTTCAAAAGATCCTGTTTATTAACAAATTCCCACTTGCACACTCTATGTGTTTCTCCTTAAATATGGCATTGTGAAGACACAGGAATCAAGGTCTATAAATGTTCATAAGATAAAGCATACCCAGGTAATTGTTCCTCTATATCTTATGCTTCCATTTAGGGAGCATTGCATCTTGGGAGATGTTAACTCTGCTTTCCTTCTTGCCCAACTACAGCATTGGAGTTCCCTCTGTTAAGTGCTCTGTTTTGTCCAAACATCACTGGGCATTTCACAGTCCTGAGTCTGTAGGATCTAGTCTCTCAGGCACACATTTAGCGTATGTCTTGGCACATTTTTGAGGCTTTTCTGAACTGTTAGTCCACTTGGGTTATTTTGGGTATGAATCCCCTGGACATGAAGCTCCAAAAACTACATTACAGCCCATGTACACACTTCTCTCAAGAACACAAAAAATTCCATTACACAATAGCTGCCATCACTTTCATACAATTGTTTGGATTATTATTAAAATAAAATATCAGAAAAGCATCTTCCAAGCACAAACCTGTTCCCCAAAAGAAAACAGAATTGTGAATTTTGTCATTTTTCTCTTAAAATGTTGAGAACGATATTCCAAGACTTTTCTTAACCCTTGCTTTGGTTTCCTACAGAAAAAGGAGTCAGATTTTTCAATAAAAATCTTAATTCCATAAAGGTAAAAGAATAAGGCTATATGTAACCAGTACATTAAGCAATCTTTTACCTGGGAGTGACCATGCTGGGATAGCTAATTAAACGTCTGAAGGATTAGATATATGAATTCATAATATTTGCTTCAAGCATGGTTGCTTTTCTGACTTTCTTTAACACAATTTACCAAAATTAAAGACATATGAATCTAACACATTAAACAAATGTACACACACACACACACACACACACACACACTCACACCTTTCAACTCCTCAGCAATGATAGATCTACTGATTTGGAGATCAAGGATTGGAACATAGACTTTTAGGCTCATTCAGATAGGATGTTTTCTTTCTTATGTAGAGAGCCTGGGAAATCTAATTTAGATATAATCTGTGGTTTTTAATGACAATCCATTCATGCAAAATTTTAGCACCTACTATATGCAAATTTTCTGTAAGTTCTATAAAGAACAGATGTGTGGTGTTGGAGAGGTAAAAGATTATGGGGTTTGAAAATGTGATGGAAACACTAGGAAACACAACTTACCACTGTCCCATTGCCCCAGTGAGGCTTTTAAAGGCTTCCATCTTTCTAAATAGGAAATAAAATAATTTATCTTGTCTAAAAGCTTGCCCAATTAGTATGAGGGTATACTGCCTATAATTTCTAATTTGTAGCTTTCGATTGAGCTGGAGAATTTGTATGGATCTCCCTTCATTGTCCTGTTACATCTGATTTTACATTCTGTTCATTACTTTTGGCAAATGTCAAAAGTAGAATTTTCACCTTCTTAAAGAAACAGAGTGAAATCCGAGTTAGTATTCTCTTTGGAATTTCTATGGGTAAAAGTTCTTTCTTGAAAGGAAAAATGAATAAAAAAGAAGAGAAAGAAAAAAAGATTGTGGTGTTGATCTTGCAAGCTGCAGAGCATCCCTCAGCGGTTGTGGAGGTTAAATGGGTGAGCTAAATAATGAAAGATTCCATTGCTGCCGAAGCCACCCTGGACTAGTCTTTTACTGGTTAGGTGCCTCATGATTTGGAAGGACAGGTAAGGACAGTAGAAGAGGTAAGCATGATTTGTTGCAAGGTAGAGAAACAGCTCCCTGCAGCAGAAAGGGCTCTGGAAATGACCAAGCAATAAAGCAGTACTAGGAAGAAAACATTTCCTTCCTTTCTTTCTTTCTTTCTTTCTCTCTCTCTCTCTCTCTCTCTTTCTTTCTTTCTTTCTTTCTTTCTTTCTTTCTTTCTTTCTTTCTTTATTTCTTTATTTCTTTATTTCTTTATTTCTTTATTATTTCTCTCTCTCTTTCTCTCTTTCTTTCTTGTTGCTGTTCTTTTTCTTCTTTCTCTTCCTTCGTCCTCCTCTTCCTTTTTCTTCTCCTCCTCCCCCTCTTCCTCCTCTTCCTCCTGCTTCTCCTTCTTTTTCTTTAAATAATAGGAATGGCCCTGATAAGCTTGGGCCACCCTTAAAGTAAGAATTGGTTTTGGATGAACTTCCTTGATTGGTTAGTATGGAAGTACATTGGGAATACTGAATGGTTGATGGTTCATGCAAGTGAACAGACTCAGGAAAGACCTCCAATGAGCAAAGAACAACAAGTAAAGCAGATCTCAGAACTGACTGTCTACCCTGACACACGAACACCTTGTTTCTCTGGGGCCTCTATCCCCAAATGTCAGCCAGGCTGGCTGATTTGCTTCTAACACCATCAAAACAAAATGACTCTAAGTCCCACATTTTTTTTCTGCATTGTATCTTGGACCACATAATTAAATTCTTCTATCCCCCTAAATTATAAGAAAGTAGGATTCTGATTGTATCAGCGAAATTAAATTTCCTTATAAACTTATATCCACTGAATAATACAGTTAAAATCAAGATATAAATATTTGAACTCACTTGACAACCGAGTTTGCTATCTATTTTATGTACATCTGACTGTACTATCTTTTTGTTTTATAAACTATAGAATCCTAACACAGAGTCATGGAAAGTTGAACATAGCACAGGACAGACAAGCATAAAACAGCCCTCATGGCAACTCATTGGTTTCTCATTTACAAATTCCTTTACTGTGGAATTACTTCATTGTAGAGACTTAACAAATCGTTATGGAGTGTTTAGGGAAGACAGGCACTGTTGTTGGTGGCATAAAAAAATGAGCTCAAAATCAGAGATCCTTCCCCTCTCAGTGGCAAAGAAAGTGAAGTCCCATCAAACAAGAACACAGGCATTTACAAAAATCAAGAAATATGGGAAAAAACATAAATCTTAACAATATTAACTACTGAGTGACTACGGGAGTGATTTCATTGATCAAATCAAGGTGTACAATTGTACTCCTCAAGGAACATCAGGAAACAAGTCCTTAATCAGAGGACACACTGAATACCAAACACCAAAGTTGAAAACAAGCTGTTCGTGGATCAAGGAAAATCCCCACTCTGCCCAGAAGTGCAGGAGAAGGAAATAGAAGAGACGAGGAGGGAGGCATTTTGGTTCTGAAAGGCTTTGTCCTCACAAAGTACTTGTGAGGCCTTTCAAATCAAGCACTTTAAAAGCTTGCATGAGATATTAAACAAGCAGAGAGGTTTTTAAGAACTCACTGTCCACTCTTCAGTGAATGAATTATAAAGGAATGCATCCTTCAGGAAAAGAATAGCTTGTCAGAGAGGGCTATCCACATTAAAAGTGCACTGAAATGAAATTTCCTTGCAGTCAGAGATGGTGTCAGGTGATTGACAGATGTTAATGTAAATGTTCTGGATGTTCTATTCTTTTGTATTAACAGTGATGTCAACTTTTAATGTCTCTGCTTTGTCATCAAGTCTCCATTTCTTCCACTGATGCTGCTTCATCAGTATCAAATTTATCTTCCAGCTTACAGAAGGCAAAGAAAGCCAGGATCTAGGAGATAAGGTTAGCCTCTATGGTGGAAAAGGTCAGCCTCCAAAAGATAAAAACTGCCAGGAGATAAGATTGGCTTTTAGGACTAATGGCATCCAGCAGGAGAGAAGGGCAGACTCCAGCAGATAAGGTCATACTCCAGAAAATAAGGTCAATCTAGGAGAATAAGGTCAGTCTCCAGGAGATAAAGACACGCCCCAGCAGACAAGGCCTCTAGAAAATAAGGTCAGACTCTAGAAGATAAGGGCAAGCTCTAGCAGATGGTAAGGTTGGCCTCCAGAAGATAAGGTATTACCTAGTAGCTTAGGTCACAGTCCTAAGGAAAATGTCAGACTCCAAGAGATGAGGTCACCATTCAGCAGATAAGGTCAGCCTCAAGGATGTTAGGTCAGATTCTCAGAGAAAAGAACAGATTCCATCAGATCAGGGCAGCTCCTAGCAGATAAAGTCAACCTCCAGCTGATAAGGTCAGCCATTTCTCCTTCTAGCAAACATTGTACATGTTGTACCTGGTAGCACGTTACTGATTTCATGTAATCACAAGCCACATGCCCAGCTGAAGCTTGTGTTTTTGTTACTAAACAGAGGAAATGTAAAGGGAGAAATAAACAATAGAAAGTGCCAGCTCATAAAGGAAAAGAAGATGACAGTGGAGATGGGTCCTTAATACACATCTCACAGTCTGATCTATACACCAGGAGGTGTAGAACTCAGCCTTATGCTCAAGACTCCATTCTGTTTTATTTGCAAGCCTCAGACTTCGAAAGATGTTTGTAATCTGAATGATGTGCAATTACAGGGTCAAACTGCTTCACTTTCAATCCTGCTTCCTCTTTTACTATGTGTGACTTTCAGGAAATCACTCAAACTTCCTCCTGCTCATTGTCAACATTTGTGAATCTTCTACCATTTAGGACGATTAAGATTTATAAATGTAAGTGTAAAGGGCATGGAGTTAATTCTGAATAAATTCTGCAGGGTTGTTTCTAATTCAGATTTATCTCTTACTGCAGCAATACCCTGGAGAGAATATCCTTCTTTTTAACGTGTGCTGTATTATCACATAGAACTTGGGGCCCTGCCAGCCCCCACCATCATTTCTTTTTAATGCCTTTAACACCATCTCTTTTGCATGTACATCTAGGGTGCTGAATAAAGAAAAGTACATTTGTTTTCACATGGAAACACTCACACACACACACATATTTATATATATATATAATCGATGGTATATGTTACAACTTTTCTGGATCTGTTTAGGCACTAATTTTTATATTAATTTTATTTTTAAAAATTATAGTATAAATTTTAGGTTCAAAATGGAGTCCCAATATGACAGTGCTGATGTCAATGTCCTAAACAGAAAGACTTTATCAGATAAACAGTAACCTAGAGGTAGGTTTCTGTTCACCAGAAAATAGGATTGCCTAAGGAGGGTTTATGTTCTCCAGGAACCTTCCTCAATCCATCAAGAACCTCTCTTAATCTGCTCCAGAGATCAATGACCTTGTTCAAAGGAATCTGCTTTCTGGTCAGTCTGAACAGCTTGAATCAGGTCAAAGATCCCCCTGCTGTCATATAAAATCTGCTTTCATTCCCGCCATTTAGCTTCCCTCCATTCCATGGAGAGAGAGCCTTGGTACTCTCCACTGGCCTGAAGCATTTGTTGAATGTTGAGTCCCCGTGAGTTTCCTTATTCCATGGTAGCATGCCCATTGGTGCCGTCATTGTTCAGGTCTTGTGTAGGCAGCCATGTTGGTGAGACTTCATGGGTGTAACTTCTCTGACAATTCTAGGAGACACAATCTCACTGCAAAAAGCAAACATCCTGCTCTTCTGGGTCTTATAATGTTCCTGAACTCTCTTCTCAACGACCCCTGAGCCTTAGGTGCGGGATTGTGTTGCAGGCGCATCAATCGGGACCGGGAACCACAGCACATCCTGCTCTCTGCCTTTTGTTTGGTTGGAGTTTTCTAAAAGGGCCTCCGTCTCTTGCAAAGAGAAGTTTCTTTGAAGATGGGTAGAAGATATATTTGACCATGTGTATAAGAATAAGCATTTAGAATGTAGTTAGGAATCATACTGGTTTATGAAAGTGACAATTATATGCTTTCCTAGATCCATGACTTCACTGGCAAGGTTTCACTCTTGCTGAGTGGGACTTACATCTGTCTCGGGAGCTGTGCTACTCTTCAGGTATCTATGCCAGCATGCCTCTATTGCACCCAGCGTCATCCTCACATTCTGCTCGTTGTGGTAGTTCATAGGTATCATAGATGGGTATGACTATTTATTGGCTGCTTTCCTCCCTTGGATGACTATGGCGCCTTCTGGTACCATGAAAGCTCATCCACAAGGAGGAGACTTTCAGGTCAGAGCAGGCTCAGGTCCTCTGGGCCCTATATCTGAACTCATGTTGTCTTCAGCACTAGGGACTAATTTTCTACTTCTTGGATGTAACCAAGTGCAACAGCAAAAAGGGGCTTCACTTGCCTTGTGCTGGGGTTTTTGTTATATGGTCTTTGGCTCTTGGAGGGAACATTTAAATCCAAGATGAGAAATTTCCATTTAACCTATGTGTGTACATGAATATATCAACTTATATATTATATGTAATTTCAGGTAGATAGATAATAACATGATGCTTTGTAACATTTTCAGTCATCCTTATTGCTATTTTTCCCCCATCTCCTCTTCTGTGTTTATCTCCCTTCCCTAACCAAAGCCCTCACCCAGTTTTTCCTGCCCCTCCTCAAATCACTTGACCCCTTGCTTCTGGAACCTCTCTGTTTCTTCTTGGAAAGGCTCTCTTCTAGCTCATGCTTTTTGCCTGTCTGTTTCAATCTATGAAAACTTCCAGAGTTGATTGGGGACAGCATCCTCATACCTCACTCATCATCTGTAGGAGGAGGGCTGTAATCTACAGAGATTAGCAAAGACTAAGAAGGACATTGCTGTGGAAGTTTATTTTTAGTTGTGTTTAAAATGTTTTGTGCACCATTGAGTGAAGGACGACCTGGGCCTTGGAATTTTGTATTGTCTGCAGGTGCTGGATTTATGTGGGGCATGTTTAATTGCTCAGGATTTGCACATGCTATCAGTAGAACACCTGAGGAATTCTGGATCAATAAAAACACCTGAGCTCAGATGCTTGGGGTTCCACTGTCCAGTAAGCCTCTTGCTAGGACAGTGGTTCCTTCTGAGGTCTGGCAGAGTTTGTAGCTATGAAAAATACTTCCTTGCCTTCTTGGCTGAGCCACACAGCAGCCTAACTACAGGACATCCTATCACAAATCTGGGGAAGAAAGGAGTACCTATTCTTAGGAGTCAGAGAACAGTCTTGAAAGATTGAGGAAATTTAATGAGACTTAACAATAAAACCATACAGAAAGAAAACTTTTAGCAATGACCAAGGCTAAATGGCTTAGCATAACAGGCCAGGAAAACAGAAGCTGGGAATATAGGGATGTTAGTCTAGGAGAAATGCCCATGGAAAAAGATGGGGATCATAGCAATGACCTGGGAGTAGAAAGGGAAGGAGAGGAGAATTCACAGCTCACACAAATCCTCAAACTCATCTGGAATTGGCAAAAGATAGACACTAAGGCACGCTGTTATTTAGAGGTAAGGAGAATCACCTGGAAACAAAGTAAAACATACACGTGGACTCTAAACTAAACTTGTGTCCAGGGGTCCCTAAAGCCTACTCTTCCCACACAGCAGGAAAACAGAAAGATACCGTGTTCCCTGATGTGATCTCATCTGAAATGCTATTGCATTGTGGCTGATAGACAGCAGCTTCAGGTAACAACTGAGTCTGTAGCTTACATTGGTATAATTATTATTAGAGTATAAATAACGAGATTATATTCAGGAAAACAGGGATGTCTTTGAAACCACATTCCAGAAGAGTGTTGTCTCAGACAGAAATAGTCAATTTTGCATTATTGCATCAGAAATATCTGACATGGTTACAAAGTTAGAGGTTTCTGTCCAGGAGTGGGTGTTTGTAACAGACAACACATAATCACCAGAATGCACAGCAGAGAAGATGCTTGCCTCATGGCTCAGAACAAAAGATAAGGTTATGATACAACCTAGAGAATGAAGACCCTCCTGTAGGCCTAACCTCTTAAGGTTTCATTTCATCTAAGAAGCTGGATGCTGAAGGCTAAAGCTTCAACACTGAGCCTTTTGGTAACATTCTAGATCCAAAGTAGAACATGGTCTAAACAGGAGAAGATATTAAAACAGAGGTGCATTGTAATTGGGTATAATGAAAATCTGCCTTCTGCAGTGTGAGCAGTATGCTGATTACATTTGGAAGTTAAAACACCAGCAGTGTGAATATAAAATAAACAGAATATTTCAGTTGTGTTTTGCTGGGAGATATAGTTTTAAACAGGAGAAAATATCTGTGAACTCTTAAAAAAGTGACTCAGATTAAAGTTTAGTGTGCCTAGCAAACTTACAGATGTACAAAGGACAATCCCTATGTTACAAAGAACATAAAATGAATTATTACAATGTCCTATATATTTGATGGGTTCTTATAAGTCAAGCAAAAGAAAAGTATAGTAAAAAAGCATGCAAAATAAAGCTGAGCTGTTCATTAAAGCAGAACGCATATCTGAGGAACTCCATTTAAAGGCAAGAGCCTTTATACTGTATTGTTAAGAATACATAGCAGTGTTTTGAGTTTGTTTCCTGGAACCTAACCTAGCCAACCCATGACCTCGACTTTGAGAATGCCCTGGCCCTCCCTATCAGCCTCCCAGATCACATGGCCGCCACACTGTGATTGTTGAGACTTTTCTGTACTTCTTTATTATCCCGTTGTCTCACTCTTTAAAACCTGAAAGTGATTTTATTCCTTAAAAGGGGCCCAAGAAATGGACTTAGGGCTGCTCTCTTTAACCTGATTTAGAAGGCAGTCTCTGGCCAGCTCTCACTGCACCCCAAAAACTAAATGCAAGCTTGCTCCAATTTGGCTCAAATTATGGTGGTGGTCTTATTCTTGCCCAGTGAGATAAACACTCCTCAAAGACAAACGGAAGCGGCCTGCTTAATTATGAGTGCAAACATCCAAACCTAACGGAGGCAGTTTGTTCATCAAGTTTAAAATTTTTAAAAGCTAAACATTTCTAGTGTCAAAAGCAATTGGAATTTAGATACTATTGTAGATTACTTGAGCAGCAGAGTTGCTGTAATTTGCTGAGTCCTAATTCTGAGATAACTTTCAAAGCATATGAAATTTTTAGCCCGAGTATCTACCTTAGTTTTTGCAGTCTTTCTCACATACGAAAAAAACAAAATGAAAACATTATATAAACATGTTTGATTGCAAATTTCAGTAATGAAGTTTATTGGTAGCATATGGAAATGCTGTAAATACCTGGATATTCATTTGCTGCGAAGGATATTATAGTCTTTGGATATGAAACTACAGTTGCATGGCCAAGAAAATCTGACTGATAGCAAGGTGGAGGGGATGGGCTGGATACATGGGCTGCAGAGGCTGCTGACCAAGTGCCATGTGCCCGAATAAGGAGTGTGTTACTGAGATTGGGGAAAAGACAGTCCGTAAGTGAACCGAGAGCATGAGAAGTAGCAGAAGAGGTAGAAATGTGGTGTTTTACTTTAAGACACAAAATGCTCCATTTCCAGCTTGGTTCTCTGATCCTTATTTTTGTCATATGACAAACAGAGACAATGTTCTGAGTTTACAGAGCTGTGGTATGAGTAAATGAATGGAGCGTCCAGCCACTGCACTTAGGTCCTGGTTGTGTGCAAGGGTTTGGTCTTGGAAAAGAACATGCTATAATATCTGAAATTTCCCGGGTGCAGGCCCACCAGACTAATTGTTCCGAGACAGAACTAGGATGCACACAGCATTAGCAGGAAAACAGGACTCAGAGAAGGAGTGTTACTCTTAGTGTCTTTAAAACAGTGTCATTCTTCAGACATTTTCCAAGCATATAAGCATTCATAAAGGCAAATCAGCTATTGTACTTATCAACCAGGTTAAAATTCATAATATCTCATGGATTTTATCATTTATCTTATGTTTAAAAAGATCAAGACAAATGGGAAAACTCCATTTCTCTCTGTTTAAAAGAGAAGAAACCAAGAGGTTCTGTCCCCGCTTTCTCCCCAGAAATAGTGTGCTTCTTCACCAATTCAGAGTCTCCTGCACAACCCTGCCCTCATCAAACTCCCTACAGAATGCCTCAAGCTCAGATTCTAGACAAATATTGAACAGAAAAAAATCATATGAAGAGCATGGTTTATTCACATGCACTTGCTTTACATAGGAATAAAATCAGTTTTTTACTTTCCATGGTTTTTCTAGATGTTCTGTCTGTAGTATTTAGTGTATACATAATTTATCCATCTCTAACTACCTGGCAGTGTATATGTAATTCAGCCTTCTCTAACTATGTGGCCAGTGTGAAAAATCCCTTACACACTTTAACTTCAGTCTTTTAAAGTCTTAGGTAATCATCTGTAACAGGCTTAGGTTGTGGGGTCTGAGCATTTCTTAGAGTTTCATTTGTAGTTCAACTTTATATTCCCCTGGTTTGTAAAGACACGATGCATTTGACAGTGATTCCAGCTTCGAGGAATGAATCCTAAGGCAGTAGTTAACCATATGAAAATTGAATTACAAAGACATTCGTCATAGCATTTTATGTGTGAATGGAAAATCATCAACATAAGTGTCCCATAACAGAGGATTAGCTCAGAAAATAACAGGCCTCTTAGGCAACATAATACCACGAACCATCAAGAAAAGTGATGTAGACAAATATTAATCATTGTTTAATGATGTTTACAATTGCTTAATAAATAAAAAGCATGAGTGGTTAGTGGAAGAAAGAACTCATGCATGATTTAAATATATCTATACAGAAATATAGCAAAAGCATAGCAGATAATTATATAAATGAAGGAAGACGTAAATATGGCTGAGTAATGATAGCTTGGGATATATTCTAACTTAATGCACATTCTCATTACTTCTGAAATCATAAAGCATTGCCTAATCACAATTAAAATGGTAAAACTGGTAAAACTAACATTTATTGATGGCTTCCTTTGTGATGAGATTGTCTTAAGGACCAAGTAGAAGTGTTTACTTAAGTGGTTTGTTTCCAGAGGCTGTTCAGAAAGTTTGTCTAATTAAATATATAATGTATTCTGATTAATACTCAGGATGTCTAAGTCACGTGACAAGACCACGCTGCCAATCATTTGCTCCTCTTTGTCACCCAGCCAATCACTGCTGCCCTGCGCAACATTCTTTTCTTCATTTTATTTCTTACTCATTTCTTTTCAAGCTGCTTGGATATAAACTTGAGTTGTCCTTCTGTTTGTCTGTCTGTCTGTCTGTTTCTCTGTCTCCAGCACCTGAATATCACTTGTCAAACAGGAGATTCCCCATAGTGCTTACTGAATGAGGAGATGGATGAACATAATTCAAGCATTTCCCAGAGATGTATGAAATCACAGTGTACTCTGCTTAACATGATTCACACATTTGCCTGAATGTGAAGCTTCAAAAGAATTAGTGGCAAGTCCTTCAAAGGAGAGCGGAAAGTGTGTCTTTGCATTCCTGTATCCTGTCTCACGACAGTTGTAAAGTAGAATCAGCAGGCACACACAGATCATTGATTTCAAGTGAGGAAGTTTTCAAAGACAAAGCACAATAATATAAGCTTGTCTTGGAGGAAAATTCAGAAGACAAACCAAGAAACATTATCTCTTCTATTCCTGTCATAGGAAAATGATTATATAAAAAACTTTAATTAAAAGATGTGCAAGTAAGTGAGAACAATTTTATACTTCTGAAGGCCTGTATTGCAAGATCATTGGTGGATTTTAGCCAGACTGTATTCTTGGTGAAGTTTTGTTAATGTTGTTTTAGTCTAGCTTTCGTATGATGGCATTTAGTAAACGGAGGTGACTGTGACCTCCCAGCCTGGGCTTTTCTACCGAATTACAGATGAGATGTTGCTGGAAGGAAGAAAAGCTTAGATATTTGTGATCATGTTATACCAAAAGAAAATAGTGATTTTTGCATTATTGAAGTCCTATAAACTAGTGGGAGTAAAGATGAGGATTTGTAATTATCAAGCATCAGATGACAGGGAGACTCTGTGGCCAGGCTTCTGTGTAGAGGAAGACAATCCTATATGGGTGGATTGCTGGAGATTCTCATTTAATCAGAACATATGCTAGAATTTAACTTCCTACTTCCCTTCAAGAAAATGGAAGGGTAGAGATACCTGAAAAGACACCGACTTGCACAAAGAGATGAGCAGCAGCCTTCACAGGATGCACGCTCTTGCCGCTGAGAAAATGCATCCACACGGCTCATAGAGACACTGTCAGCTGGTCTCCAAATTTCCCATTCTGTGGATCACATTTCTAGGCAGCACTCTGCCTTTCATTTTAACTACAGTTCTGTGGTTAAGTGATACCCTTGAGCCAGAGAGCCAGGCTGTTGAGCTTCAAACTGACCTGTGCAGCAGCCTTTCTTATAACTTCCCAGGCTTCAGTGTGAGTCCAATAAAGGTGAGGGTGAGAAGAGTTGTGCTCCCTCTTCTCTGTACTGAGAAATTCAAGCTGAGTTATGACATGAAATTGTCTGAACACTGCTGAATACAGCAGGGAAGCCCAACAAGAGAATGTCATAAGAGATACTTTACAAACTTTCCTGGGTTTCCTGAACTCAGTCTGTTGTCTAACAAGATATATGAGTAGGTTAGGGGCTCCATGAACACAAGGCAATTCAGAGGTAGGAGTCCACAGTATTTCCACTGTCTTATTTCTTATCACCCTTGGAAGGAGATCAAGGAATTAGCAATTGATTTGTGTGACCTGCTGCCTGTCGTGGGTGGACAAAGCCAATGGGGACTATTGCAGGGGGCGTGGAGAAAGAAAGTGTTTACTTTGCCATCAGTGATCCGTCTAGCGAAGCCAATGCCGAGAATCACATTGCAGGGTGCTGTGAGACTTTACATCAGACAAAATACATGTCTCTTCATAAAAACAAAAGCTTAAAAGAGATGTGGGCATGGTGCCCCTTCTGAGAAGTCAAATACCTAAAGCAAGTTCTGTGTGTCTTGTGGCCAGGAATGCCATCTTCCCAAGACAGGAACGTTCTTGCCATTCCACGGTCAGCAGCATATAGGTGTCCAGTCTCTAACTCCAGCAGGGTCCTTGGTGTCCTGTGGCTCAGTGCTTTGGGCATCAAGTGCAACCCAAAATGCAGGTGAGTTCGCAGAGTACACAGGGCTGTTGACTCTTCTCTGTTCCAATCATGCGCTAGCACTGAGGGGCTGGCTTTTCACCTTTCACATGAACTTCTAAAGTAGACATCTTAGGAACATTATCTAAATGGAGGTTGGAGCAATGTCTCTGTGATGCTAAGAGCACTGACTGGTCTTCAGAGAACATGGGTTTGATTCTCAGCACCCCCAAGGGTGCTGTATGTAACTCATGATTGTGTGTAACACAAGTTCTGGGGCAATCCCATGCCCATGGGCACCAGACATGTAATTAGTACACAGATAAGCATGCAGGCTGTATATATATATATATATATATATATATATATATATATATATATATATATATGAAGTCATAACTCACTAATATTATAGAATCTTGATTATATGAGATGCAGGAAGTGGCTTGATGCCTTGGGCCACTTTGTCCCACACATAATGCTTCTTTCCATTTACCGTTGTTGTAGTACAAACTTGAAGTTGAGAGCCGAACACCTGTGTGGTTAGCAGGATGATGGACACAGCTTTGAAGAACACTTGAAATCTTAGATTAGAGTCCTTAACATTTAGCTATGAAATCACTTCTCAATTATGCCACAGTCTCGGTTATCATTAGGAGTACTCGGTGTATACTTTTCACAATTTGTGTTTTAGAGAATTACCTTGTCTTCCATAACAATTCAGGAGAAGGGGATTGATACCACAGGTGAAGTTTTTCATTTTATTTCCAACATATGATTGTCTGTATAATATAACTTATTGATTCTGAGTCTAGAGGGATTCAGTTTTATTGATAAAAGAGGAGGAAATACAGTCTATTTGTGGGTAGTTTTTTCGATTTCAACATGTTGTATGTTTTTTATTAGAAAGGAATGCAAATGAAAATTAAGCTAATTTAAAATGCCCACAGTTTGTTGTTGTAACAAAGCAGTTAACGACGTGTCCCTCTGCAAGTTGATTGGACGGATGACACTTTAAGCACAGGAGTGACTGGACGGCATCTAACCAAAGCTGTGTGCTATCTCTTGAGATTTACTAAGTGCAGTGTATTTTAGATTAATATGAATATTCTGACCTCATTTATGTGGAATCTAAAATATTTACCTGTTCAAGTTCATGGAAGAAAGAGTAGAAATGGGAACTCGAGGAGGAAAAGAGGGGCTTGGAGGGCATGTCTGTTACAGGATAGAAGGGTAGAATTTTGTCAGAATATACGTGCAGATGCACTGTAGAACAGGGGGCAGGCAGTAGTATACTGGGTTACATACTGGGAACTTGGTAGTATTTGGAGTTATGTGTACTTACAAAATATACAAATGTGCTTTGAGGGAAAATGGAGAGCTACTACCTGAAGTAATCATTCATGTATGTCTACATGATGAGTATATTATACACGTACAAGTAATCATTGATGCATAGCTACCATGCTAAGTATGACTACCTTAACAAGCATCTTCTACACATAATCATTCATGTATGTCTACCATGATGAGCATCTTAGACACATACAAGTAATCACTCATGCATGACTACCATGATGACTATATTATATACATAAACGTAATCATTCATGTATGACTACCATGATGAGCATCTTATACACATACACAGCTAGATCCAGTGACCTTTGTCATTTTGTCTTACTCAGATTGTTTTCTCAATATGAAAGCTTGGCACATTTAATAACTAGCTGTATTTGAGATATAATCTTTCTCAAATTTAGGTGGATTCAAATAAATTAAGTATTTTTTTATCAAAAATTAAGCTGAAATAGGTTGAATTGTATCATGGGAATAGAAATGCAGTGATTAGCATGAATGCTTATAAGTACAAGCAGAAGACACATCTTAAGGAATTTAAGAAGCCCTACCAGTGATAAATAAAAGTAGATTTGCAGATGGTTTTCAATCTTCAGACTCATAGTCAAGGTTGTCCTCAGTACGGGGGTATGACAGAAATAGTTACTATATCCCAAATGTGGTGGCAAGTTCCTTCACATGCTGACCATCTCAATCATACATAGATGCTTTTAATTTGCTAATGTTTGTTATGTTTCTCCATAGCCTCCCATGTATTGATCCCCAGATATTAGTGCCCAATGTGTGTGTCTTTTTATACAGACTCTGCCAAATGGCAAGCAAGCTCAACTGTAAATGGGAAAGAGATGCTACCAGAAACTGTGTAGAGGACAGCAATTAAATAAGCAGAGACACAAAGTACGTGCAGTGATTGTTCACATTAAATAAACTGTGTCTCCATATGATATGAGTTCAAAACTGAATATATTTTTCACAACCCATCAAAATGAACACTTTAGTGCTAACACCAGCCATTACATCACATGCTTAATATAGCATGTATCATAATATTTAAGGTAAATAGCATATCTTGATAATTTACCAATTGATTTTTGTAACATATCTGTTAAATAATGAGTGACTGAACATTGTAGGTGATCAAGTGTAGACACATGTATCTTCCTTGAAACAACCTTTCACTAAAGGAAAGTTGCCTGCACAGTCCTGATAACTACAGCTACAACTGTTATGTTTTGGGTCTGAACTATTTCTGAGTAACTTCTACGTGTGGGAAATGAACAATGCTATGTGTACAGGATTGCTTGTGTGAGATGTTTGAAATTTTGGCCTGAATCTGTATTCATTCCTTTGAAAGCTGTGTGTCTACAGACATCAAATGAAGCCAGGAGCCCCTGAGCACAAACAGATGAGAAACCTCTGATCCCTGGCAGGCATTTAAGCATTCAAATCTAAAAGCCTAAGCTGTAATTTCCTACTGATTCTGGAGTCACCTATGATAGGAGTTTCGTAATAAACAGATGAAGAAAGTAACTAAAAAGCACAACAAAAAGTGTGCAAATGGGAATAAAGAGGGCAGAGTCTGAATGGAGGCTGAAGAGATGGCTCAGTAGTTATGAGAACACACTTATCTTGCAGAGTATGTGGATTCGGTTCCCACCACCTATACCAGATGGCTTCCAACCCTCTAACTGCAGCTCAAAGGGATCTAATATCTTTTTCTAACCTCCATGGTCACCCTCACATATTCATGTGTGTGCACACATGCATATACAGACAGAGAGAAAGAGAGAGGGATAAAGAGAGAGAGAGAGAGAGAGATGGCGAGATAAATGAAATAAATATTGCGTAATAAATATTTTTGTAAACTACAAATTTAAATAAATATAAAAAGATATGGGAGACAAGGACTGCTTTCTGTGGGTTTGCAGTTGGTTTTCTGGTCCTCAGTTCTTGGAAACATGTGCAGTAGCTTAGTTCTTCCACATAGACTGCATGGAATGCTTTCACATTTGTAAACCTTAGAAAAGCATGATCCTCAGAAAAATAGAACACACCTAATGTTGCTGTAATTATGGAATTATATTACTGTTCTACTTATAAAAATAACATAAATAAAACTAAAACATCCAGCCCACAAGGAAGCATGATACTTTAATTTGATGCGTCAAATTAATATTTATATTCTATATGTTAATATAGAATATATATGTATCTTTCCTAATGAACTCCAAAGCATATGTGCACAATCTCTCATGTAATGATGTGAACAAACAATGGTGTGTTAACATTGAGGATGGGAATGAGAGAGCATGCCCTTGGGAAAGTCTGTAAGAATGGGGAGTATGTTAAGGCCACAACTTTAAAAGACTTCTTCCTTTGCTATAAATTTGTTTAGAATATTCATCAATAAGGTCAGAGAGAAAAAATTGCCGTGTCTACAGTACCAAATCAAAAAGAGGTCTACCGAAGGGGAAATAACGGATTGAGTGCGCACAGTCACTTTTTAGCAGAGAGCAGACATTAGTCTGCATTATGGCGAAACTAGACCTAAATGAATTCCGTCTTGTGGACAAGATTAGAACAGAGTAATGCAATCTGCAAACGTACATTACGTATGTGCAGCTTTATAATAAAATGCTGTCAGTGCTTCTAGATGATGAGGTGCTTCTTTGCTCTTAGGTAATTAACTAGCAAAGTGCATATAAGTCCTTTTTAGTCTTATTTTGCGGTGTCAAATCAAGGTAATTTAAATTCAACCACCATACCTGCACTCTATTTAAAGTAGGTGTTCACACAAATCATGATTTGCAAAATGTGAAAGTAAGGACGACAAACGTCGGACTTCAGGAGAGTGGAGACTAGTGTCACATTCAACAGTGACTATTCCTTTTAAAAATCCAATTCCATTAAAATATGGAAAGAAATAAAAGCCCAGTTGTATTCTCTTTCTTCCAGTACATAAACAATTCATCTATTTAAATGCAGTAGTTTTGCTGTGGTTCTCAGCCCCACCACCAAACTCTATACTAGTGCAGCATTTTATACAGCAAATATTATACTAGTCAAACCAATATGGATATTTCTCTTCCTTCAGATGACTGTCCATTAATCTCTGAATGTAGAAGTGCTTTGACGTAAATATAATAAAACTTCTCTTCATTTTTCTTGTAGCCCTTCATAATAAAATGAATGTCTCTTGCTAGGTCCAATTCCAATTTAATATCAAAATAGAATGATGTCCCCTTTAACAATGCTACCCTGAATTCTATGAGCCAACTAATTTCCTAAGTTATTTCAAAGTTAAATAATTTTCTATTCAAGCTATCAGTTAATGTGATGTATACTTGAGTCACTTCAAAAATGGTTTTGTAGGATTTTAGATTAGTGAGATCAATGTAGGAAGAAAATGAGATCACAGTAAACTAGAATGCCCCTTCGCACTGCACTAGGACAGTGTTAGAGGTTCTACAGTGATGGTCTGAGTTTTGCTTACTTCAGAACTTCTTTATTTTACTAATGAAATTAATTACATTAATTATACATATACATATATATACATAGTTTGAGAAAAGGCTTCCTGCTGCTCAAGCTAGCCTTAAACTACCAATGCTCTAAGGCTGATCTTGACCTCCTCATTTCTCACCTCCAGTAGGATGATGGTACTGGAATTACAGAGGTGAGTCACCATTCTTGATTTTTTTTTCTCATTCACAACATTGGACAATTATAGCACATGTCCTATTAATTTCAATTTATTTTTATAGTTATATTAAATTTCTGTCTTTGACAGTTGTCCAAGGAATCTAATTAGATTACCATTTGTTAACAACAAAGAGACTCCTGTGAAAAGTGGTGTTACAGGAATTATGTGCTTGGAAACTCCAGCAGACATGAGGATCACAACCCAAATAAGTGCACTGGGCTGGTTTAGGCCATTTTGTCATCACGAGAGCATCACAGACCTTCCTCACAGGAGCCTGGTCCAATGTACTGCATATCTGGGGTACGTGGTACAGACAACAAAGAGGCACAGCAAGCACTTTGTGATTCAGTGGCACCCAAGAGAAAAGGCAAAATCAAAAGACATAGGAGAGACAAATGAGATGCCCGAGGCTGCTGGCAACATGGCATGGAATGCCATCTTAGAGTCATTGTAAATATAAAGAAATAGGACACTCCAACAGTGGTAAATGTAAAGAAGGATACACGAGCCTACAGCAGTAGCTTGGAGATAACAGATGTGGGATCTAGTTGATAAACACTCAGGCTGCACTGGCAGAAGGGTGGTAGTGTAGGTCTGTTGTCTGTGGGTCTCTCCCACCTGGTGTGGAAACCAAGGACCTCTTTTCTGAATGTGAGCGGGTGGCTTTCTTGAACATAAGATCTTGTTTTCCACCCAAACTGTGGGAAATTGAGTATAGCACAGATCCAAGTAAAGTATTTCTGGAAAGGGGGATCTAAAAATCACCTCAGCTGTGTCTTTCCTGTGGTATGGTTGAAGTTTTGGGAATCTGGGGTCACAGATCATGCTTGAATGACCCTTACGTCATTTTACCTCTGCCCGAGGATGGGGAAGATTAAACTGGGAAAGATCAATGTCCTTGCAGATGGTGTTTTGTAGAGTACATAATAGGTGAAGGTAGAAGACAGAAATATGATGGAAATGTACTCAGGTGGTATGCTTAGTGGAGACTTTGAAACCAATCCATGGAGGTCGATGATGAAGTTCCTGCCAAAGATTCTGGCCAGAGAATTCAGGGTTCACATCCTGTATACTGACCTCAAGAGTTCGCCTTGAACTATATCACCAATGCATTTTTAAAGTTTATTTTTAATTGTTTTGAGACTGTCATATGTGAATTATTTTTACATCACTTTTATTTCTCTCCCTCTGACTGCTCTTGTGCTCCCAGCACACCTGCTCAAACCACTTTCTTAATAACTATTGCTATATAACACATATTTTCATTTACTTATTGTAATATCTAGTACAACATAAATGCTGTATAAATACAGTTTTGTGGAATTAACCATAAGGAAAATGCACATGTTCAGCTCAGATGCGTATGTACTTTCAGTGTTGTTCATATGTATGTGTGTTTAGGGTGGACCATTTGGGAATGGATAACCTATCAGGGGTCTCATCCTTAGAAAAGACTGAATTGCCCTCTTTCAGTAGCCATTAATTGGCTATAGCTTATCATGTAGGGGTGGGGCTTTGTGAGATTCCTGAAAGTTCATTGCTGTGTCGATAGGAGTCTACATGTCCATTCAGGCAGCCACGTGGCTGACACTTCATGGGTGTGGCTTCTATGTCTTATGTAAAAGACACTGCCTTGTATCAAGGGTCCTAGTACTCTGACTCCTTAGAGTCTTTCCACTCCCTGTTCTCTGGTTTTTCCTTGAGTCTTAGCTATACGGATTGAGTTGTAGATCCCAACCTATTTTTGAAGCAGAGATTCCATCAAACCATATTCTCACACTTATTTCCAAATCCTTATTCTTCATTTTCCATTAGGGTCTTTTCAGTTTTATGTTTCATGGGGGAATCTTAACATAAACACCATAGAAACATTTCAGTTCTTCTATCTGATAATTACTATTCCCTCTTTCACTACATCATCCGAGAAAACATACTGATTCCTCTTTTGCTGTTGATTCTTTCCCCTCCACAAACCAATAACTCATGTCACGTTGGTCATGAAGCTAACTAGGAAAGATATAAATATGGACATTGCCATGATCTTCTTCCAAGAGGTTGGAAAATACTTTATCGCTGACTTACCGGGGATTTCCATGTAGTGTAGGGTCATATTCCTGATATGTCTTAAAACCTCTTTTGAGATAGGGAAGGTAAGAGATTTGGAACCTTTGAGGCTAGGAATTGAAGGAATAGTAAAGGTTCTTGCTTGTGAGAGAGAAAGCTCTGGGAACTCACCTCACTTTGCCCAGATAGCAGCAGAGTAAAAATCCAGAAGTAAAGCAAAGATCTTTGCTGTCAAGCATCCAAAGCTGAGTCACACTAGTTAACTGAGGCATCATTGAGTGGACTTGGTACTTGTATAAAGACTCATGAATGTGTTTCTGCACATTATCCCAGATTCATTTTTTTATTCTTCTATGCATTTTTTCCTATAAACAAACCCTGAGAGTATTGTTTTACAGTGAGTCTCTGAGTTGCACAAATCCTCCCCGTTCTCTTTCAAAATAAGTTTGATTATATTACGTACATTGATGTTCCACATGAATTTCAGAATCAATTTGTTAATTTTCACAGAAAAAAAAAACGTAGGTTTGATTGATACTAAATTGAATTTATAGTTTAATTTGTGTAAAATAGCTCCCTTAACAGTAAAATTGCCAATCTACAATCACGTTATGGCTCAACACTCATTTATGTCTTCTTAGATTATTGATTTTAAGACTTTCTTCTTTTTTTTTTTTAATTGGCAATTAAGCACATGCCTTCACTCCTAAGCACTTCTTTGGCTGACTACCACAGATTCTGATGAATGCTTTCACTATACTGGTATAAATCACATACTCGCCAGCACACACAGCCCAGTCACCCACACCCCACAGACATGCAAGCTATGATTCTCCTTCTGTTGAAGGCTGTTGAGAAGAGTGCTACTCACCTTGAAGTTCCTTATCACTTTTATAGATACTCATGGTTCATTGTCAATCTAGCCACACTGTGCCTGTAGAACAGATTTCCTACAGCTTCAAACAGGAAACTTTTGAGGTTCATTTACTGGCCTGGAATAGGATTTCCAAGGAGGGTTCCATGTGTACTTTGTTATAAATGGTTTGGACTTCTCCATCTTGGTCAGTGGTTCTCAGTTTCCCTAATGTTGCAACCCTCCAATACAGCTCTTCATGTATAAAAATAAAATATTATTTTATGGTTGAAAACTGCTGATCTAGGGCTTACCTCTCACTAAAAATATGGAATCCTGGGGATCAGATTAGACACCCAGTATTCTAACCTCCTATAACTGAGTAGGTCTAACTCCAAATGGCTGTCAGCTCTGCTTAGACTCCAACCACTTGCTCCCTGTTGGTTCTTTGGACCTTGCCGCTATGGCTCTTTGAAGGGTGCTGGGGCCGTTATTATTTAGGGACTATGTCCGTGGTTCTTCACTCACAGTTTCTGCTCTGTGTTTCTAAGTTATCCTCAGGTTTTCCACATACAAATAAAAGCTAGCTATTTAAGGGCTATCTAGGATACAAAAGTACACCAGGGGAAAACAGACTTGTCAGCTCCTCCCTCTGTCCTTCTGTCTTCAGCCACTGGAGTTCTGCCCACTACTGTACATCTTGCAAAATTTCTGACAAAATATTTTCAATATTTCATCCATAAATTTTAGTGTCTGTCAGCAGTAAACCTTGTCCGATACAGCCTCCTTTACCATGACTGGATGAAAGAATTCTGCGTTTAAGTCCACTTTGAAAGTATCTTAATTATTACTTTCTCTTCAGGGAAACCATAAAAGTTCATTATAAAATGTTTTGAAACACGTAATGATAAAGCAAAACACAAACAATTTCTAGTTTCCCTAATTAGAAACAGTTTGTATGTGTTCATTCTATCTTTTTGTTTGAACATAAGCACATGCTTATGAATGAAATTCAGATAATTATAGGAATGTTGGTGTGTTCTTAAATTAAAACTTTGCATTAACATGTGCATATTTTCTTCTAATATATTTTTTATATTCATGAAAAATATTTATACACATAGTGGTAATAATATTACATAGTACCATGTAATTAACTATGACTCATATATTTGGCGTTTAATATTAAATTTATAATTTAGACGTAGTTTCTCCTGAGAAAACTAATGTTAAGTGTCTCTGCACACAACATTATCTCTATTTCATCATTTTTCTTCTTTCACCTCTCTGTAGAATGCACTGTGATCATGTTCTCCGCCTGAAAATCAATGGAAATTTGGCAGAGCTTCCTCTAAATCTCAGGCAGAACTGTCTGTCTCACTGATGACATTCCCACGACTTCTTCGGGAGCGGGAATGAGTCCTGTTTCCATGGCAATGATATAACTGGGAGTAATTGTACATTAGGGAAAATTGAAGTTTGTAAAGCTTGAGAAGTTGCCACAAGAATAGAAGGAGGGCCAAGGCTGTGGTGGCGAGCACATGCCTTTTAGTCGCAACACTGGGAGGCAGAGGCAGGCAGATCTCTGTGAGTTCAAGGCCAGCCGGGTCTACAGAGTCAGTTTCAGGACAGCCAGAGTTACAACAGAGAGACTTCGTCTAAAAAACAAAAAACAGAAAAACAAAAACCAGAATGGAATGAGGAAAACAACTCACATGACCTGGAATCTTGTCAGACCTGTAGCTAAGGTGCACTGTGACTTCTCCCATGTGATGAGCACTTGTGAACCCAAAAGACTGGGAAAGTCCAGAGGAGGCTGAATCTACATTTGACTCAGTAGAAGAGGAGGGGGAGGAGGAGGGGGAGGGGGAGAAGGGGGAGGAGGGGGAGGAGGGGAGGGGGAAAAGGGGAAGGATAGGGAGGATGGGGAGGAGGGTGAGGAGGAGGGGGAAGAGGGGAGGAGGGGGAGGGGGAGGAGGCTGTGGACTCCTCTTCAGTTTGCCCATTCTCTCCGCGTCCAGGTGTGTGCAGCGCCAAAGGAGAGCTGTCAGGAGTTGGCGCTCTGGCGCTCTCTTCTACTGTGCGTATTTCAGGAATCAAACTCAGATTGTCAGGTTTGGTCGCAAGTGCCATTTATCTCTGAGCCATCGGGTCAGCCCCATTTTGAAAATTTTTAGTAAGTATTATTGACTAAAAGTGAGTCAGAGCATATAAAACCACATCTAATTTTTTTTTTAACTCTGAAACTTATTCTTTTCATAAACACTCTAACCATTTCCCTTGTATCCTAAAGGTCTTTCCCTGCAATATTAATACATATTCTTCTTATGCAAACTCATTTTGACAGCGATAGTGCAAGCATATGATTCATTCTTTACTTATTAAAAATAATTTAGAGGAATTTCAGGCAGGAGAATGTGTTATGAAGTACAAAGGCATCTGCATGATGCTCACGGTTCAAACCTGACTTGAGGTTTTAAAGTAATTTACCAAGGGGAGGAAACAAACGCTTCCTTGCTGACGAGCCTTGAAATTCAAAGTATATGCTGGGTATGAATAGATACCACACACTCCTTCCTGAAAGATCCACTCGGCAGATGAAAGCACACATGTTGAGAATTTTCATTTGAATTAGAGCAAAAATTCTGAGAGCTGGAATGTGCTCAATTGATTTTGGGTGGAAAGCATTGATATTACCCTTCCCCCTCCACACTCACACGCACATCTGTTCTTCAGCAATTGGACTGTCTTTAGCGAGCTGTCATCACTTCTTCCTGGATGGGACTTGTGAGGATGATTGATGTGACCTGAGAACAGCTGATGGACCTCTGCATCCCATAAGGTGACTAAGAAATCGGTAGCACCTGTGTGTGGCAGGAACACAGAGGAGACAGTAAAGCGGACAAAATGAAGTGCTATCTCATTGTTTCATGAGAATGTGATAGGTTGGTCCAAGTTACTTGGATATTTAAGAAAAACAATCTTTCAAAATGGATTCTCTCCTCTGTTTATCTTGAGATAACTAAATAATCCTTGACATGGAAAAAGAGATAAATTTTATGAAATGTGTTAACCTACTCATCCTTTGTTGTACGCTTTCTGTGCAACTGATCTTGTAGCGTGGATTTTAAAAAGAATGACACACATGCTGCTTTTTCCAGGACTTTATGGGTGAATATAGAAAAATCTCACCTCACGGTTCTTTAAACATGGTGTGGCTGTCGCTAGGATGTAGGAAGCAACACTGTGTTGGACACATCTGAAGCTGGTTTTCTTGGGAAAGTTTTCTCCTGTGCCTGAGTTTTTTCTTAGTATTTCACTGCGTATCTTGTTAGACAGACCTCTTAAAAGTATGCCACATTCTGTTTTTCAAAACATCTCAGTTTAAAAACACACTGTCATTGACAAATCTCTTTTACTCCTTTGGTAAAATAACCATGTTCCTGCAGGTTCAGATGTGAGTTAAACCGTATTGGATTATGTTCCCGGTGTCACGCAGCTGCAGAGCCCTTGCCTAGCACATGCCGATCGTGAGCTTGATACCAAGCACTGCACAATTATATTAGACTAATTCAATTGACATGAGTTTCTGTCTCATTCAGTGGGTCCTAGGGACCGAGTCCCTGAGGACTGCTCCATGGTTATTTTCTGGTTTTCAGTGCTAAGCCTTAATTTCCAAGATTCTCTTACATCTGATATGACAGCATCATTAGGCTACCATAGTTCCATTTCAGAAGAGGATAAATGAGGAGCTGCCTCAGTAGTCCTTCGGTCATCTTTTGAGGCAGTTCATAGAACAATGGTGATTCCCTAGATATGTGGCCACATCTGACTATTACAGATGCTAGGCACGGAGCCACCCCAAGTTGTCAATATGTTTATGACACACATGATGAGTTTAATAAAGAGACCTTTGAAAGTTGGTCACACTGTCCATGTACTAACAATTCGTTGCCTGAGTCCTCCCCTCTTTCCTTCGGTCAATCAGTTTGTCCAACCGATTCGTCTGCTGGGTTCTTGCATTGGTTCAATAGACATTCACCAGGTACACATACTGAGTGCGTTAAGTAGCACATGTAAATCGATGACATGGTGGTTTCCACCCTTACTTTCAAGTGATTTGTAGATTTGCAATTCAACTGACATGATGTGCCTTTAACTTTTATCAAATGTAAGGTGAAGAAACTTGTTGGTGCTAAAGAGAGAAGGCATGACACACACCTAACAGGCTGGGGAAAGCAGGAGCATATTGCAGGCTAAGGGACAATGGAGCTGATATATCCATTAAGAGCTGACGGAAGGATCTATACGTGGTAGACTGTTCCATAGATGTTGGTCTGTGTGCACACACTACAATACATAGCTGTGGTTTAGTGTCAGTGCAGAGCTGTGGAGAGAGCTAAAGCCCCTAGGGTGATGCTAACAGGAACGCCAGCAAAGAACTCTGGAGAAAAACCTTCCAGGCCATGAAAGAATTTTGCACTTTTTCCAAAAATATCATTTCATGAAAGGGTGAAAGAATCATTTTTTTCATCTATCAAAGAGCATTAGAAGAGTGTGAGAATATTGGTCTCAGCGTAATACCCCACATTACTAAAAAGTATATAATTAAAAATTAATGGTTTTTTTTTCTAAAAATAATCCACGGCTACAGAAAAGTCAAAGTAAACCTGGATGTTGGCAGATATGAGAATCCCCTGCCTAAGCAGGGATGTGGTTTACAAATTTGATAATTGACTATGTATTGTTCTTTTACATCAACTGTCTCCATCTTTTTTATGCAGTCTTGAGAATACAGTTGGGAAAACAGATTTGTGGGGCTCAGCATTTAATCGGATGGCTTAATACCTGTGTATCAGCTTGAACCCTTTGCCAACTGACGTCTGTTCGTTTGAACGTGAGCAAAGACAGAATGTTCATCAGAAGACATTCGGATTATCTTGTAACTGTCTAACGCAAGAGAGGAGATTAGGGTAATAAAGACCTCAGTGTTCATCATGGATTAGATCACGCTAGGATGATCACTTGTCCACATCCGCCAGAAGGGAAATCACCTTCAATGAAAGGTTCTGAGTCCTACTGGGATGCTTAATAATTTAAGTGATGGAATGTGATCTTTAATTTTAATATTTTAATAGGATGTTAGAATTTGCATATGTTTTCCTCAGCAGACATTTTGGAAATCTACTTATAATGACTTGTTAAGCCACAAAAGCATTTTCCGTATTTTTTCAATAGGACAAATGATAATCTTAGCCACTGCTTAGCTTTGACGCTAACCCAGCATGTATGGTAGGCAAGAACACTGCAATATTCTTTCTATCTGTCCATGGTCTTCAGTTGCCTGAAAACAGGTCAGGAAGCAGCTCATCGCCAAGCCCTCGTCTCCGGGCTGCATCTCCTCCTATGAGGATCACTGGCCTGTGGCCATGTGGCCCAGGCCGGAGACCGTGCATGAAAGTCCACCCTATTTAAACAGAGGACACACAGTCTCTCGGCGCAGCCGTCCCTTGCTCTTTCCCCCCTGCAGATAACAAACAACAACAAAGCACAGACTGGAGGATTGTGATCTTTTTTTATAACAAAATGGAAAAATACTTAATGTTGAAACAAAAATAAGTAAAAGAGGAGTGAATTTGTGAGTGACTGAGCGCGTGATAAAGGGTTTCCTCCATGGCTTCTACTCCCGGCGGTAGGGGGCGTGGTGGGGCAAGGCTCCAGATGGTTTGGTGGCTCACACCTGCTTCTGTTGTGATTCTGGCTTCACCTCCTGTCTGCCCACTAGCAAGTGCAGGAATGGAGCAGGCAAAATGAGCAGAGGATGCTTGATTCATTCTGCTCTTCTTCTTTGGTTGAAATGGCACAAATCACAGGTCTCTATTTTTTTTTTCTTCTTTTTTTCCCTCCTAGATCTCTAATTAGGTGGCTTTGTAATTTCGTCCAGCCGTTTTGAATGTATTGTATATTGAAAACCAAGTATAGTACATTTTCAATTTGGCTTCTTCATACATTTTTAAATATCAAAATGATTAGGTCAGGCTTAGGGCCAATTCTCTGAGAAAGTCCATGATTAAAATGCTCAGCCTGTGGCTGGCTGTGAGATAATGGAGCAGTCAACACACCTTTAGAATTGCATGAAGAAGGAGGAAGAGGTGACCGATCTCTACCTTCTCTGTTGCCTAACTGATGCATGCGAGGAGTTTGGGTAATATAATACATATTCATGCTGACAGCTAATTTTCAGGCTAATGCAATTCAAAACAGAAAAGATAATGAACCCTAAAAAAACCTCAGAGTTAGTAAATGGAAATGCTGACAGACTCTTAACTCTAATAGCTATGCTATTGGGCACCACAAAAATAACAAAGCTAATTTTAATGAAGATTTGAAAGTAGATGAGGCATTTATCTTCGGTAATTATGGTGCTTCTGAAGGACCAATATCTAAATGGAATTTAAACCATTTAAATGACCCAAGGGAAGGGACAATTGTAGAAATAATCTCTGCTCAGTGTGATTTTACATAAGTATAGCGATATGGTAAAAGTACTCGTACCATATGAGAATCAGGTGCACGCCAATGTAAGTGTATCACTCTTTTAAACATTTTTCTTCAAATCTGTTCTTAGATGATAATGCCTATCAGATTCTCCTGCTATGACAAAGTGCCTCAATTGGACACGTTGAAAAGTAAGAGCATTTTATTTACCTCTAAGTTCCAGAGATTGAAGTGCATGGCATAAACATTTGCTTGGCTCTGACTTAAAGAAGTTGGTTCTACAGTGGTAGGGACACACAGGAACACCCAGGAAGACACATACTTGTAAAATATAAAGCAAGATTCTTGGTGATTCTCTGTCTGTTTGGAATGGAACTGGTGTTGGGTGAATACTGGGGTATATAGGAGGTGGAAGGTTTTCTGGAGGGGACCCTAATATGTGTCTCTCCTGAGTCATCAACAAAGCTGGGGAGTGTTTAGGAATAAATCTGTTTTTCTCTTTATTTATCTGCGTGTGTCTATAAATAACCAATGAGAAAAATCCCAGTAAACTCATTCATTCACCAAGCTAGATGAGGAGAAAATTGTTTCTTTGGCCAGCTTGTATTTTATCTCTAGTAAATAGACTTGGTTTAATGTCTTCCCTACAAACACAATGTATCACTGGGGTGCATGCAACCTTTTAGAAATTTGACAGAATTCCACAAGGGCCCAAGGGAACACATGGAACTTGGAGTTTTGAACAGTGTTGGATCTGCTATGATCACAGAGTCTCTTGGATCTGGACCATTTGTTTTAAATTGGAAGATTCCCCGCTGGCTCTCTCATTTGACATCCTGACTAGAGCCAATGACACTGCTTGCGGAAGTCATGAGACCTGACTGATGGAAATGAGTCATTTGGGTTAGCCATGTTAGGGTGATCGACAATGCCTGATGCCAGTCTGGTTCCCTGCTTCCTGGCCTCCAAGACATCCCCTACCACCCTGCCTTTCCTGACTGAATATAACAAAACCAGGGATGAAAGCAATCTCTCCTCCATAAGGTACTTCTGATTAGTATTTTTTGTCACACCAGTACACAGGCTAAATGAATTTCACATTATTGAATAGGCACAGTCCTTGGGTGATTTGGGGATGAGAAGATATTTTAAGAAGACTCTCTGGGGGCCCAGACTGACAAGGGTTGGACTTAGACATACAATATTTAATCTTAATCTTCAGATTTATTGAACTGGGATGCACTTGTGAGGTTAACATGAAGATTGAATCACAGGGAGGCAGGAGACAGGCAGTCTTTTCCTGTGGTTCATAATCTGGGCTGGGCTGAGCTGCCCTCTCCACCAGCCCAGTTCTTCAAACACCAACACCAGGAGGTGGATTAAGTATTTCCTCCCTTCAGCTGTTTTCTGAGATTTTATCAAGTGGGTTAGACTCTTGCTAGCACAGGTGGTTTTATTTTAATTTTTATCAGAGAAAACTTTTTCCACATTTTTATCATATCAAGTATGATTTTCCCTGACAAAAGTTAGGACATTTCTCTTTCCTCTTAATGAGAGAGTTAGCAGGACTACAGACTCACCTGGTTGCCTCTCTCCACAGTTCCCTGAGAAAAGAGTAGGCTCTAGCAAGTGCAGCTATAGGAAGACATTTAGGAGACTGCAAAATACTTTTCATGAGATATTTTCTTTGAGCCTCATGAAGATTGTGTGTATTATACAACAGAACTCTTAGTTTTGACTTACATATATGTAATAAAAGAGAAAAAAATTAATGTTCTAATGATTAGAATCTAAACTTTTAGGGGCTAAGGAATAGAACTGGAAATTAGGGACTTGTCCACTCTGTTGAAACCAAAAGATTCAGTTTTATAATTTTATTTTCTGATTTACAATAACATTTGGAAAGAGTGCACAGAGTGCATGTAACGTGTGCCTATTACTGACATGTTGTATCAAGTGATTTGTGACTGAAATTAGCTAGGAGGGATTCTGGAGTCTTGCGCGTCTGAACGGTCTTTGTTCTAGAATTCAGCTGGACAACAGCACACTGCATTTAACTGTCACACCTGTGCCTCCTCTTCCCATGGTAGCATCTTTTACTTTTCTTGTTTTCAATCAATTTGTCTTTTTGAGTATGTCAATTAAATTCCAGGTGTGTTGAGCTATCGAATCTGTTTCATTATCAGGTTGGGGTTTTGAGTTATTTAAGCATCATTAGAGACACAAAGGGCCATTTAACCATTTCATAGCCAAGGAACTTGCCTCTCAAGGTGACATTTTTTTCCCTGTGGATAATGAACTTGATCAACTGGTGTAAAGTATGGGTCATATTTCTCCCATTAAACGTTTCCACCCCTTCCTCCTCCTCCTCCTCTTTGAAGGAGAGTCATTACAATCACACTGCACTCAGGCAGTTAGGAGTTGCACCCTGACATCCTCTGGTGTATCAGATCAAAGACATATATTCTTTGGAATGCTTCTGAACAGAAAAATGCTTCTTTGCTCAAATTTACAAACCACACTTATATTATTGCGATATGGATTCAGAGACATTTACTGTATTTTGTCTCACAATCCACTACTTCATTTTCTCACTCAAATCTCCCTCACCTTCTCCTCAGTTGTCTGTCCACTGGGGCTCCCATCTCCAAATCTCTATTCATACCTCTTACATCAAAATTGAATTGAGTTGGTTTGTTCAGATGCTTACTTTCAGTCATTCTGAAATATTCTCAACTCATCATGCACATTTTCTGCCTCAGCCACAGAGCTAAGCATTTCTTCAAGGAGCCGTGCTTCTATTTACTGAAGGATTGTATCTAAAATACACATCTGGGTGTGAAGTGAGCTTGCCCGTGACCTTTGCATTTGGTTCTAGTCCTACTAAACTAAACCGACACAACTGAATGCAATCAGACAGAGAATGATATAGGCTCTGCTCTGACTTTTATCTGAAGGATCTGAACCTATTCTTCACTTGTGTGTTTGAAGCTTTCTACTTATGGATCCAGTCTCCTCTGCACACTGTTCCAGCTTTAGTGTTCACAGTATCATTTAAAGTTTTCTTATTAGATACTTTTTTCACGCATGAAGGAAAAAAGATCTTAATGATTGATTATATTTCTAATGTTCATTCATAGTGATTGAATGTAAACTCAAATTCAAAAATTATTTTTCATATTGTTGTGGAGCAAGCATAAGTTACCTCTGTGTTTAATATTGAGCCCAGCTCAGATAACTGAAATCAGTATCAATTTGAGAAGATAGAGTGGACACATTCTGTTTGCATTTCTCAGGTGTTGCATGACAATGGGAGCATTTCACAGAGCTCAGTGAATGTAACACAAATGATGAGATTTAAGTCTCAACTCTTCTCTTGTGATGATAATACTGAAAGATAAGCTGGTCTGATGAAAGCAATTTTGCAGGAGTGTATTTCTTATATGCAGTACATAGTTATTAACTTTTATTAAGTACTAGTGTGGCAATGAATATCTTTAGGACTTAACCTCAACTACAGCAATTTATCCTTTAGAGAGGAAAATAAAATATTTAAATATAATATTATATTATATTTAAAATTAAATTATAGTATAATTAAAATAAAAATATAATATTTGTTTGAAATAATATTTGTTGAAACTTAATATATAAGCATAGCTATTCCTCAAGCATGTGGGCCAGGGTAGATAAAACGGACAGCTACAGAGAAGAGAATAAAGGCAGAGAGTGAAAGTAATGAGCAAGTGAACCAGCAAGCTGTTTTCCTCTGTGGTTCCTGCTTCAGTTCCTGTTGAGTTACCAACTTGACTTCCTTCAGTGATGGATTGTGATCTGGAAGTCTTAGCCAAATAAACCCTTACCTTTCCAGGCTGGCTGCTTTTCATAGTAACTATGAAGCAAAGGAGAAAAGGTTCCCTGTGTGTTATGGCTGCTCCCAGTTTTGCTTTCTAGCACACAGTGTCTTAGCTCTATTATGAGTGACTTGCATCTACGGACTTTCAAAGCTGGAACTTACTGCCGTGTGTCATCAATGCAGAGTCTTATTGCCCATGGCTTAAAGTATCAACAACCAGTGAGCCAGAATGGAAGATGTTAGCTATGGGTGTAGGGACCAGTTGCTTCTTAGCTTCTTGCAGATTCTGTCCTGACTTGCTGTTTGGAACTCTTCATCTGCCTCTTGGTGTTATTGCTTAGAGCTCTCAGTTCTATGGCCCTTCTTCTTGGTGCCCAGTGTAACATGTAGCTACCTCTTTGTTGTTACAGCATTGAACTTTGGATATTGGAACTTCCTGGTGATGTTAGGTTTCCCCTGTACTACCACTGATGCTGTACCAGCTAGAAACCCTAAAAACAGTCCGTTCTGGTAACCAACTCAATGCCCTTTACCTGCAGCAAAAAAATACAAGGAGGCTAGAACTCACTCAGCAAAGCCTTCATTAGAGTTTAACCTTGTACCTCCAAGGAAGTGTTTGTGTGTGAGTGCACGTGTGAGCATGTGTGTGTCTGTATATGTGTGTCCATATGTAAATATGCCTGCAGGTGCACATGTGCACATGTGTGTATGAATGAGTGTACATGCAACAGGCTGCAGAGGTTTCAGAAGGCTTCCACTCCAAAGGCAGATTATGCCCAAATCCAGCTTGTTTGATTGTATGTGAGTGAGCCGAGACCTGAAAGACCAAATTAATTTTTGGTGACAGATGTATCGTCCTCCTGCAGCATGATAATATGAACTCTTAATTATATTTTTAATTTCCTGAACTCTAGAGTTTCCTGCTTTATTTCCACAGCCCATTAATTAAGAATGTACAAGGATTGGACAAGAGTATTCTTTTTGTCCTTTCTTCTTTTTAAGGAGAGAAATGTTCTGTTTTCTTGGCAGCCAGATTTCATTAACCTTTTATCTTTTAACTATTCTTCGATGTGTGTTCTATAAACAAATTGAATGCTCCTTTTGAGATGAGTTATTCAGTCAAAACAGCTACGCTTTCACATTATGTAATACAGCAGCAAGCTATTGATTTGGCATTGCAAATGAGCTGGCTTTATTTCTCTTCATATTCTCATTTGTCTTATTCTATTAGTATCTGTGCATGGATCTTGAAAGCCAATAACTGTTTTACTCAGATGAGCTAGAATTTAGTTGAAATATATTAAGTGAGAAAATTGAGAAGAAATATACTTTATCAGATAGATTAAACACACATGGTCATTAGAGTCCTGTAACATGCAGAGAAGGCTTGTCTAGGAGAAGCGCAGCCTTCCAGCTGTGATAGAAGATGAATGAGATACCTGCAAACATGAGAAAATCCACATTGATTAAATGAAATCTCTTGCAGCCCTCGTCCGGTGATCTGGAGAAGGCTGCCTTCATTGCTCAGCCAGCGATTCCCAGCTACTGATACTTAAAAGGACACGGGCAGTGATTCTCATTGCTTGCGAATCTTTGTGGAATAAAATTGGACAAAATATAATTAATTTTTAAAAGCCCTTAAAATGTAATAACCATGCGAAATTCATTTAAAAATGAATAAAAATCATAGTGTGGCTTCATCTCTATGCAAACTTTGCCAAAAGTCAGTTTTTTAACACACTAAAATGTAAAACTTGAAGAATGAGAGTTGCAGAATCTAGCCTCAAATATTAGCTCCAAACTATTATTAAGTTACCTAATTTTTAAAGGCTCAGTGTTTTTCCAGGCCAGGTTTTATGTAAATACAGCCTATGAGGGTGTATACTAAATACCAAGCCCAGTATGCAGAGCACAAAGACTCATTGTTAGCTAGATTCCTTTAGCTCAATTTGTGTGTTAACTTTATTAGTTTGTAAAAATTCAATGTCTGTTTCAAAGACATTTTAAGGGGACTGTAAAGCTAGCTTACAGTAGTTTGAACATTTTCTATTATTGTCAATACATGTATTTATTTGTACTCATGTTTGTGAACGGGTGTCTTCATGCCACCCGAGCAACCAAAAATTTTACCCATCACCATTAACTTCCAAGTCTCTACTTAGTGCTACTTCTAACTGCATCTGTGTCTGTCTCCACGGTGTGTCTGCATCTCCAGACTTTATCCATATCCTCCACTTGCCATCTCTTTTATGCATACATTTATACCATCTAAACCTATTTCATCTGCAGCATCAGTAGTAACGCGTGGAGTCTCTGCGTATCATCTAGGGATATGATTCATCCCCATCATCTATCATCTATCCATATCCCCCATATTTATCTAGACAGAATTGATCAGCATGTATACGACTTATGCTTGTATAATCGAATCACTGGTTTCCATAGGAGCTACACATTCAACGACAGAGTCATCTTCCTTATCAGCGTTCCTATCTACCCACCCTTGCTTGCATTATTGAATAAGCAAACCCTCATGGAAGTATTGCATTTTTTTTTCTTTTGAGACGTACAGTTTCAGTAGAAACTTGGACATTTCTGCTTCCTTATATCTCATCACGCACAGCGATGACCTATGAGTCAGAAAGCTAGCTGTTGCTGTTGACAAAACATGGAGACCGCGCAGAGAACGGTGTGGGGATGTAGCCTGAAACCGCTGCTCTCACACCACCTTGACTCTGCGGTGCTCTCTCTCTGTACAGAGACTCACAATGAGCTCAGAGATGCAGGAAGCCCAGCCATGTAGCCCTAGAGCTCAGCCTCACCCCAGAGTGACAGCGAAGGTGGAACTCAGGGAAACCCCTGAGAAACGCGAGGAGTGCTTCTGTGGATAGAGAAGAGACATCTCCATTTTCTCCTTTGCTAATTTCTGCCTTTGGTTTTTAGGGAAGCCCGAGTTAGTTTAGTGATGCTCTTCAGGATTTTGTCAGGAATTAGTGGCATCTTTTATAGTGTTTAAAAACATCTGTGTCGCTTATTTCACCTCTGCACAAAACGATCTCTTTTTCCCCTCAGTCCCTAACATCCCGTATTCCTTCATTAGCAACCACGGACAAGCTCTCAGTTTGTCCCCTAACGCATATGTGGTTATTTTAGGGAAACAGGAATGAGAACGGGCGTTATTTGGGAGTTGAGAATTCTGAAACAAAACAAGGAAAACATTATTTTACTGTTTGATTTAAGACAGTTCGCTTTGTGAGAAGCCCATGCCTGTTTAGAGAGTACAATCTATATTGACATGGAGTTCTAGCCTCTGACTTTGCTTTCCAGGTGTGTTTTATTATTATTTTTTATAGTAACCTAGGTAATTTCTAGATGTAGTCTGTGTTGGAATCTGTCTTCAGCTAATGCATTCTGTTACTGTACACTGCGCTAACCTGCTGTAAATGGTACAGATTTAATACATGAGTGATTTAAATTCTGAACTTACTGTGTTTTGGAGGCAAGCAACCAATCCTTTTAAATCGTATCTTCCTTTAAATGGGAAAAAAAAAAATCTACCTCACACAGCTGTAGGGTGGACTTGTTTAGTCTCCCTCCTAAGAACCAAAGATAAACATTTGCATGGCTAAGTCTTCATTCCAGTGCAATATGGGAAGATGAAATGCTGTTCAGTGAAAAACTTAAAGACAAAACCAAATCAAAGCCAGACAGAAATTATAAATAGTGCTCAGTCCTCAACTTTGATGTGTTCACAATTATACATAAAATGTTCAAAGTTATAAGAACACGTGATATTTAAGTTTTAAATTCAGGCAGGTATTTAATTCTTTTACTTATACTTTCCTGTAGAAACACAAGATAATTTTAATCAATTATTAGCTTTTTAAGTCTGTTTTGTTATATTTGTGTAAGAAAAAATTTTGGAGAAATATGCATATATAAAAATACTGTCGATCTAGGTAAAAATATTTGTCTTTAAATTGTACAAGGTGCAGACTGAAGTTTTACAGGCTCCTTAGTTTGTATAGTCAAATAAACAATAAAACAGACACATGAGCCATGGTTTTTTAATATTGTTTATTTGCATTGTGGTAAAGGCAGCTGTCTGGTCTATATTTAAATTTAGATCAAATATTGTATGTAAGATTCTTATTTAGATGGGCAGAATGGAAATTTTAAATATATATAAGTAGAATAAAACAAGATAACCTTTCATTTATAGCTAGTGAATTTGTTGTGGTTTGAATATGATGTCTCCCCTAAGTCTTCTGTGTTGAAGTCTTGGTCCCATGGGTGTCTCTCTTAAGAGGGTATCTGAGCCAATGGACCTGACCGGATCAATGTGAAACCAAGGCTGCATTCTCAGTTTGATGACATCATTAAGAGGTTTCAGACATGAGACGGGGGGGGGGCAGGGGGACAGAGTCATTTAAGACCTTTCCAAACCATGCTTCCCACTGGATATTAGGACAGCAGCCTTCCTGCCATGATCTAAAATCATGACACTCTGTTTACTGCAACCCAGTGCAGGGGGTTCAGGGAGACATGATCAGAGCCATGATCTGAAACTTGGAATCAAGATCAACCCATCCTCTTTCTGACAAGACTTTATTGCAAAGTGACTCACACATTCAAATCATTAACTAAGAAGAAGAAGCTTTCCTAGTAATGTGAGCTGGTGCCTTCTGAGCTTTTTAAAGACAGAAGAAGAAAAAAAAAAACTCAAAAATATATGTACTCTTAGGATAAAAGAATCAGGGACATAATGAAATACTGAAAATAATCCAAAGAAACAAAAGACTAAAAGGCCCTTCATGATGAGAATATGATCATGACCAAAGCACATACCAAAGTGATAAATGACTTTTAATGATCAGAGAAATACAAGCTGAAACCACAGTGCTCTCATTGTTGACTCCCATGATAAAATTTTAGTTTTGTTTCAAGAATTTTGACCTTTATTGGTTTCTATGTACTACAAATAGTTTATATGAACTACATGGATGTAGTCAGATTCAATGATCAGCTTGGCTCCTAAAATTTCTAAGAGCAACACTATGTAATAGCCTTTCCTTTTTATCTATAACTTATTATTTTAGCTTGTAAACATTAATATATTTTCTCACAATTGTATTCATCTTGCCCAGACTCAATTTAATAATTAGAAAATAAACTTGGATATACAAGAACTTTAGTTGGAAACCTGAGAACACTGCCTTCAAAGTATGTTTGATTTCATTCAATAACAATAAGTGATGATTGTCTATTACATGTCACATCAAACGTTTCAGCTATTCAGTCTTCTCGGCATACTTAGTCAATTAAAACTCTTACTTGCTTTCCCCTGAAATGGCTTCCTGTCACAGGAGACATGTGTTGTGAGTTCATGAAGGGGAATGTCAGATCTCGGCTACTCTGCACTTCAGCAGATGGCCCGTGCTGTGTCCATAATTCAACTCGGTTCACACCACTTCCTTCAGTCACCCCGTGGCCTTCCACAGTCGGCAGATTCTTGGGAAAATCAAGGCATGGTGCTGCCCCCAGTGTATCATGGCTTTAGGAATCATGTAGCTATTTCTCTGATCTTTAAGAAAAGCCTGGAATTTTATCTTTCCCATCCTATAACACCACTAGGAGGAAAGAAATTCAATGAAGGAGGGAAGCTCTACACACTGTGTGCCATGCTCCCTGATTCCTTAGCAACTCATGGATGCTTTTATCATATTTTCCAATATTGCTGTTGTCGTATTGTGGGAAGCTCTATGTCCATGTTCATGACCATTGCTTCATCTGATGTAAGCATTTTTATGTTTATTTTATTACTGTCCTGCCTGCAGACCCTATAACACATGTGAGATCCCAAATACTTTCTTAGCTATAAATACATTATAGTTTAAATATATTATTTTAAAATGATACAGTCCATGCTGAATTTGATTTATTTCTTTTGTGATCTTCTTGAAGTTCTAGGATTTTAGGCTGCAGTCTGTCTTTTCTTGTGATAGTCCTACTGATTAAAACAGAGTTTCTGTAATGGTAGACACTGAATCAATTTTTATTGAATAAATGCCACAATACAATCTTACTTCATCAAATTAATTGCAAATTAAAAGTAAAATAGAATGAACAGAAAAGTATATTTGAAACTCTCTTCCAGAAGTTGGACTCCTTCTTTTCAAGGAACTTTCTTTGATCTCCTAATATTCTGAAATTGCATCACACTGTATTCAATAACACCGTACATGTATTTCCCTATTAGACTTTGGTCTGGAACTAAAGTCATGTGTTATTAATTTTTATGGACAATTATGGTGCTTTGCAGTGTCACTCAGAAGAAAAAATAATGATTTGCAAGCAGAGGATTCTTGAGGTTTTCTAAGTTCATTGAATGGTGAGTCTGCTTTTGATTAAAGAAAATAGACTCTCATGGATACAAAACCTGTGGAATCATTAACTTGAAGGCAGAATAGCCTTTAATCAGCTGGCTAGAATGACTAGACTCACTATGTACTCCTAGCAGGTTCCAGGCTTCTTCAAAGATCTTATTTGCCTGCTGCACAACCTCAGTTGTTTTGTTACACAGCTGAGCTTCAGGAACACATGGTGTTCTCTGGGAAGGGCTATTCTTAGAACTTTATAATGTCAGCTTTATCTTGAAATCCACTATGTTATTTTGAGGGAAGGACATCTTAGTCTGAGAGAACTTCATTGTGAAGTCCTTGTTGACCTCCAACTCATGGTACTGAAAATTTAAACCACCATTCCTGGCTTAATTGTATTAGTAAGTCATTTTCCACTGAATGGATGGATGGATGGATGCATGGATGATAGATCAATGGATAGCATGTGACCACGGGCGAGCTATTTTACAACCAATCACCCTTTACTATGTCTCTAAATTGTTTTTGTTTCCATGGTTCATTCTTCTGACCCTTGATATTTCACTATTAATTAATTCCTCCACTCTGAGTAGATGAAACTAATTATTTTTTAAAATCTTTAATGGGAGCATAAAGAGACAGATCACTGGCTGAGAACACATTATGTTTATGTAGAGGACTTGAGTTCTGTTCCCAGCACCTACAATGTGGATCACAACTACTCTTTATTCGAGTTTCAGGGGGATCTGATGCCTTCTTCTGGCCTCTGTGTGTATCAGGCACACACATGGAATATGTACATATGTGTGGACAAAGCATTCAGACACATAAAATAAAAATGAAAAACTAGTTTTTGAAAGTCTTTAATCATGGTTTCTCCTAATGATTAGAGCTGTATAAATATTCAAATATAACCTTCTAGTCATGAAAATAAATTATATACATATGTAATAAATAATACATATAATACATATATAATACAGACACACACACACACACACACACACACACATGTATAAATTTTGAGGCAAATTGTTACTATGTAAGCCTGGCTGGCCTGGAGTTCATACAGATCCACTTGCCTCTGTCTCCTGAGTGCTAGGATTAAAAGTGTGTCCCACAATCCCTAATGAATATTTTTATTTCTTATAAAACTAATCTTACAAAACTAACTAATATTTCTGTATTATGTTTAGTATTTAGTGTACTGAAATATAAATATTATATCCATCACACATACACATACACACAGAATCAGAGATTGACTTCCTAGAGACAAACCTAGCTCACCCTAACTTTTCTGAAAATGTTTTGTAAGTACTAAAAAAATGAGTATGGAGATACATAAAATGAAAGGAAAAAGATGTTTAATTGAATGTCAGACTAAATGAAAAAACTCAGTTGAGGATAAATGTCAAATTGAAGATGAATTTTTCAGAGCAGTGATTGAGCTGTTCCTTGTGTGTGTCCAATGCTCAGAGCCTCCCCTGGAGGTTGCAGAATCAATCAAAAGGCTATTCTCAGCAAAAAGACATCAAATTAAGTGAAAAGATAAAGAGAAACTTTGAGGAGATATAGTTTAAATAACAGAATTCAAAATAAAGAATTGTACTGCATTGTTGCCAAACTGAGCTCTCAGCTTTTAACCTCAAACTTTGAATATTCTTCTGGATTAATGTGAATTATATGAATTTGTTGGTAGGTATTATACAGAAGATTAAACCTCAAAATCTTGAACTGTAGAGGAGGCTGTGCATCTTTTACATTTACTACAAAGCTCTATCTATTCAGTATTTTTGGTTTCCATTATTTCCAGTATGAATACAAATGGAAATGAGGCTTCAGTTTGAATTCTGCATGGATCATTCATATTTTCCTTCCTCTCATAATTGTTAACCTTCACTGTCAACTTCACTGGGTTTAGGATCACCATGGAAACAAAGATCTGGACGCATCAGACATTTCTGTAAGAAAGTTCTCAGAAAGGTTTAACTGATTAGGCAACACGTCCTCTGGCTATAGGTGGAAATACACTATAAGCTTGTGTTCTATATTAAATAAAAAGAAAAAAGTCAGTGAGCACCAGCATTCATGGTTAACCTGGCCTCCTCCTTGCACACACATATGACTACCTTTCTTCCCCTGCTTCTCTGAATTCCTGGCCATTACAGACTGTATCTCTGAATACTTCTAGCACAATCAATTCTCCCCTGTGTTAAGTTGTCCCGTCAAAAATTCTGTCATTGAAACAAGAAAAGTAACTGTTTCACATCTTGCCATTACCATGTTATTCTGAGAGCATCTTACAAATGCTTAACAGATATTAGTTATGACCTATAACAACAGTTTTGAATTTTGAAATTGAGACACATATGGCATCTTATATGTAATTACAAATACATGGTGGATCAACAACAACCTTAAATGCTCTCATGCCAAGTCAAAGCAGAGGTCAAGTCATTCATTAATGTCATCAACCTGCTCTGTGTGTGTCTGTGTGTGTGTGCGCTCGCACGCACTCGTGGATGCACACATGCACAGACACTGCACAGGGAGGACACAGGACAACCTCGGGTTCGGGTCTTTCCCTTCTACCTAGTTTGAGTAGGATCTGTGGTTGCTCACTACCACTTGGGCTAGGCTAGCTGGCAAAAGATGCTCCATTTCACCTCTCACTTCACTGTAGGAGTGTCAGGACTAGACACATGCACTACTGTATGTGACTTCACCCGGAATCTGGGATCTACACTCAGGTCCCCATGCTTGCAAAGCAAATGCTTTAGCCACCAAATCATTTCCCCTTCTCTCCTTTTAAAGCACTCTCAGTCAACCAAGGGGAAAATAACGAATTTAGAAAGTAGGTCTAGCACTAAGTTAGGATTTACTAGTTATCTCTAGGGAGGACAAAAGAATGTACCTGAAGTTTGTGAGATCCACAGAGAAAAGTAACAACCTAGTCATCATGTGGCAAAAGTTAAAACAATTTATTCCTAAATTCTGGTCATGAACTCTCAACTTCACTTCTGAAATATTTCAAGGGAGTTTAACATCACAGAGGTTGATTGACCCATTCAGAATAGATACTTACAGCAGGTCCAACAAATAAGCTTCAAAACACATGGCTTTGAACATCAAACCTTGGCGCTGCTACAGAGCAAATGTCAAGGTCGAGGCCACCTACAAAATCAAAGTATAATGTTTTCACATCAGTGAGGTGTTTTTTACCTCAGTGTGCAGAGAGTCAGACTGAGCTGCAAAGACGTTCTCAGCCCTTGAATTAAACAAACAGAAACACTTTTCTCCTATTATGTAGCGTATTGCTTTTTCTACTTCAAAGACAAATGCAGGCCATAAGCTGACATCAATTTTGATTGTAAAAGTTGTTAGAAAACTGGTAAATTATTCCCCTTCCAATTATGTCTCAGCATGATACAAAAGAAAATAGTTGAGCTTTTGAAACAAAAAAAGCCTGGTACAAAGCTCAAACTTGCTAATTATCATGACTAGTATTAATTTTTAGTGTAGCCATGAGCAATGTTCTTAACTTCATGATTTCATTTTCTATATCATTGAATTAATATTATTTTGCAAATATGTGAGACAACTATAGCACAATAAAATGTTGATGTTATAATATATGTAATAATAAATATTCATTATCTCCTGTAATCTCCTATAACAAGTACTTACCAAACAATTAAATATTCTAGCCTGGAGGTGCTGGGGTCCCTGAGAAAAATAAACACATACTGCACACTGAGCAATCTTATATTTAGTTTGCACAAAAGAGAAAGCAAACTGACAAATATAACTTCGTGGTACCGGGGTCTCATGAAGAGATAAGGTAGTAGAGAATTCAGGAAGTGACTTCAGAGCAGGAAAGGACTTGAGTGACAGTACCCAAAGAATCCGTTTCCTACTGCAGTTTGGGTGCATGTGGCGAGTGCAAAAGGGAAAACCAGACAATGTTTAAGGGACCCTGAAAGGCTGAACCAAGAGGAGCAATATATGATGCAAAAAGAAGAGCTCAGAAATGCACAGCAGGTTGTGCTACGTGGTTGTCTTACTGTGAATGGAACGTTTTCATCCCTAATTGTTTTTTGTACAAAAGTCCTTGGGTGTTGTTCAGTGATATTTGGAAGGAGGTGCTTGCATTGGCAAATAATTAGGTCATAAGAAGTATAGTAAACTGGCATCAACAATCAGAAAGGGAAACGATAAAAGACAACGATGTCTTGCAAGAACAAAATGGCACGGCACGAAGAAGACCTGCAAGCGGGAAAGGAAGCCTTTAACAGGCACGAAGATGGTCACCTGCAAGCCATAAAGGATACCTTTAGCAGATACTTAGCAGCTTAACCCTGGACTTACTGGCATTAGCACTATGAGAGATATATATGTACTGAAAACTGTGTACCCTATGCTACCTGTCTCAGCAATCTGTCCTGACTCAGCTTTCTACACAGCTATGATGAAAGTTACCGGAGTGTGAGGAAGAGACACAATGCAACTGAACTTAGAACATTGCTTTGAGAGTGATGAGAAGCAACTATAAATGCAGGTGAGTCCAGAGATGGATACTGGCTACCACAGAGACTGAACTCATTGGAAACCCACTGCTCTGGAAAAGATCTCTTACTCCACAGCCTTAGGACAGGATGGATGCAGCTTGTGAGAAGAGCATGCGCACAGTCTGCACTCAGGAACGCCACTGCATCAACGGTTCCGTCCAAGCACCTAACACAGAAATAGCTTTTTTTAATACCCACTTCTACCTATTACTGTGTTAGGTGATATAGAAGAAAGACTTAAATAATTATTGAGGAAACACTTTCTCTCTAAAAAATTGTGACGTCATCATTCAGGTTGACAATTACATGACTAGTTTGTGTATGCCAA
This sequence comes from Cricetomys ansorgei, assembly GCA_026225945.1. Classification (NCBI taxonomy): domain Eukaryota; kingdom Metazoa; phylum Chordata; class Mammalia; order Rodentia; family Nesomyidae; genus Cricetomys; species Cricetomys ansorgei. Next base: position 772,829 of record JAMJFZ010003867.1, on the reverse strand, counting down.
CAGTCAGAGGTGCACAGCATATACCTTATCCACATAAAGCCATGTACCCATGCTCATGAGGAGTGAGCAGAAACACTTAGCATATTGGAACAACTGATACCCTTCTAACTTGCTAGTGGAAAATTGGGAGTTTCTTAGAGAAACAAGTGCATTAAATCTCTGTAACCTGCTAAGTTTGCTTAAGCAACTCATCGAAGTGCTCATCCAAAGTCCCATTCTAGAATATTCATAGCACCACTGTGTATAATACGGCAGAACCAAGAATGGCAGAAAGCTTGTTACCTGAATATTTCACAAGCAACTTATGAAAGGCGAGGCCAGAAACAGACACGCTGAATGCAGTTAACTGTTTGCAGAGGCTCAAAGCGGTGTACAAACATTCCAAAACTTTTATTTACTTAACTTGTATTTATTGTATGGGTTATGTATGGTATTTGTGTGTGTCAACCTGTGCTCATGAGCATGGTGTACAGATGCCCTGTGGCCCTGTGTGTATGTGGAGGTCAGAAGACAGCTCCCAGGAGTTAGTCCTTTTCTTCAACCACAGATTCTGGGGATCAAAACAAGGCTATTATGCTCAGCAACAACTGTTTTTTTTGTTTTTTTTCCCATTGAGCTACCTCACTGGTCCCTCAATTATTTATATGCATATTTATCTTTTATATATTTCAAGACTATGAACTATTTATGGAGATATATATATATATATATATATATACATATATATATATATACATATATTTTAACTGTCCTACATACATAACTACACTTTTAGATCAAATTATTTCAACTAAATGTTCATGGCTTTAGAGCTGAGGACAGTACTTTCCTTTTTGTACAGGGTGGAGAGGGCTGAAGAGAAAGCATGAGAGGCTGGATTCCTGATGGTCATCCTACATTTCTCAAATAGGGGCAAAGCATCTCGACTTATGAACCGTGTTTATATTAACCTATAAATACAGTTTCTGGTTCATGTCATACTCTTGTGAGATCCTGAAGTAACAGCTGTAGCCAGAATCTAAGAAACAAAAACTATACAAAGCTCAAAACTGTTCAGAAAGTTTAACATTTTTATAAGGGTTGGAAACTTGCAGAGATTTTAAGTAAGACAATTATCAGCTATTGATAACTGCAAAACTGTCCAGAACTTTGGAGCTGAAAGGAGCGGAGGCTGATAATGGAAAGTCAAGAGCCTCTTAAATCTTGAGTGCTTGTGGATAAACGTTCCTTCCAGAGGCATCAATGTTTCGCTTTTTTTTTTTCTATTTTACAATTACCTATTTCTGTTGTGGAAGTTTATTTTTAGTTATTTATAAAATATTGTTTTATACACTTTTGGGTGAGAGGCTACCCTAGGTCTTGGCATTTTGTATTGTGTACAGGTGTTGGATTTCTGTGGGTTATGTTTGATTGCTAATGATCTGCATGTGGTGTCAGTAGAAATCTGAGGAGCTCTGAATCAACAAAAACACCTGAGAGCAGAAACTTGAGATTCCACTGTTGATTGAGTATGACACCTGTCAGGGTGGTGGTCCCCTCTGCTGAGGTCTGACTGCGTTTGCATCTATGAAAATGCTTCCTTGTCTTCTTGGTGAGCCGCCCCAGCAGCAACATACTACTGTGTCTTTCCATGTGATGATCATTATATCCAGTGAAAAGTTTAATCATTGCATATTGTCTAGAAGGGAAAGGTTTGATGTATTACTGAAAATACAACTCCCACTTGCAAAAATAATATTGTGAGTGTTGTGTACAGTGTTTTCTCAAATGTTACCTGGGTTTTCTTTTGTACTAGTATTTAAATGCAGATAGAAACAATGGTGCCAATTCCTTTTAGGACAGAGCCATGTATACCCACCCAACACTTTTAGGGTAGAGCTATGCATGCCAAGTCCTCACTGAGGGGGTCACTTTTATTTATTCAGTCCATTTGAAACATGATGGCCTCTTTTACTTCACCTTTAACATGCAGATATACTGTAGAAAGGGTTCAATCACTGGGGTCTCTCTCCCTGGGACTTAAAGCTGGATTTATTACTTATATAAACATAATTAACCTCTGTGCTTCAGGATCTTCCTCTACAAAATACAAATGACTATCACAAACATCCAAGTTTATAAATTTGATTGTGAGAATTAAGTATATGTACAGTAACCCTGCAGCATGTTCACACATGTATAAAACATGTCTTGAAATGACCTATGTTAGTAGCTTTTACGCTACCCAATAAAAGATATAACGCATGCATAAGAAACAATCCCACTTTGCTAATCTTCTATCTGACAATTGGAGAGCATTTTCTGAAGGTCCGCACTATTTTGTCCTGTGAGGGAAATTCAGCAATCTAAGGCTGAGATCCTTGGAACATTGCTCCCAGGATGCAACAAAAATAGTGGCTCTATTTGCTTTATCACCTTCCTATATTGATATTATACGATATCATTAGCCATTCTAACTTGATTTTTGTTAATCAGACTGAATTTTGATGTGCTTCATTCCGACTTTATTAATCTCAAATAATTAAACTCCTGGAACTTGGAACTCCCAGTATTTAAAATTACTTTTTTATAAGTAAATTCACATCAACCACAAAATTCCTTTATTTTCAATGCTTATTTACACAATTTAACACATTATTTCTTACCATATGGGTTTCATATAAAACAGCACTTTCAGTGCTAATAATATCTTTTCTCAAAAATACCTAAGTGCTTCACTGAAAGACAGCATGTGTTCAGTTTCTGAGGTGAGGGTTCACATCCTAGTGGGTCTGATTAGGATTAGCAATAATTTAACCCAAAAGCTGTTATCTATTTGAGAATATGCTTTAGTTTGGATTTAACATTTACTCTTGAAGTTGTCAACTATTTTATCCAAAACTGTAATCAAGAAGATGCTACCAGAAAAACTGGGGATCATTCATTGCTTGCTTCACATAATCATAATCATCAGGTAACAATGAAGCCTTTTGAGCGAATGGCCAGTAACACAATAGTTTTGACAATACTTGTGAACCACAGAGTATTAATTCCTAGGTCCCATTCAGACCTATCATATCAGAAATCATGATTAGATAATGTAGTAACAAACACTACATACCATGCTGATGCTTGCTCACCTGGTCTGATACATAGGTGAGCACGCAAATGCAAAGAATGTGGTCACTCTGAGACACTGGACATCACTCACTCCTTCTTTCTCTAGCTGCCATCTGTGCCCTGCCAAATGTCTATTGATGTTTTTTCTCCCCAGATATCCTTTCTGGAGAACAAAGAGGTCAAAGTTATCATTGGATTTATGTAAAATGATTTGTAGAGAACTCAGAAGCAAGAGGCACTCAGGGAGATGGATGCACGCAGCTACCCATGGCAGGTCAAGCTGACTATTTGAATGTGATGCCTGATTGTTAGTGATGAGTCTTTGGAATTAACTCTGTCACATATGAAACCAACGTGAATTTCTTATTTACAAGCTGTGTTCCTCATGTACATGTCAGGTTCCTAATATGAAGGTGATGTAAGTTGAGCTACACAAGGTGCTGAGCAAGACATACAAGAACCAGTCACATGTTTATAAATTAGGAAAAAAATACATTTGCCAATGTTGTTCTTCCTCAAGATTACAAACAGTATCGTCTACTTCGCCAAATGAAGAGAACTTTTGCCTCATGCTTCCCGAAGAGAAACCAAACACAATCCATATGCAAATTTAAGAATTAAATAAAAGAGCTCCCCAGTTTCTTCTGTTTTATGTGCTTATATTCCAAAGAACCAGTGACCTAGTTTAGGCACCAAATAATCCCTCTGAACAAGACTGAATTTAGGTCTAAGGATTTACGCAGTGGTTTGACTTCAGTGAGAATGTACATGAAATTCCCATCCTATTTCCAGAGCATTCCTGCTCCTGTGTCCTTGTTGACACTGAAACTCAGCTCTAGAGCAACTTTTTTTTAGTTTAAAATGTATCATGTGTGTATAGATGTGCTGGTGTCATGGCTTACGTGTGGAAATCAGAGGACAGGGTTGTGAAGTTGGTTCCCACTTTCAGCTTTTATGTGGATTTGAACTCCAGCCTTTAGGCCCTTACAGCAAAAACATTACCGGAAGAGCAATCTCACAGCCCCAAGTTCTAGAACTCGTGTAGGGTTAGGGATGCATGCACATATGGCTCCTTCTCCTTGCAGACTGTGCATTCCAAGAGAAAGTTAGTAGATCTTCCTTACAATATTTGTCTTTTAAAAACAGATATTATGTTAATTTTCAGAAATGGTCAGACGGCTTAAGCCAATCTGTCTCTTCCTTTGCTCTGCAGACATGTTAAAACACTTTGCTAATGTGTTTGCAAGTTTGGTGTAAAGATAAAACCAAATAAAGTATACAAAGTGCTAGAAATATAACAATTAGAACTTATAAATATGCGCAGAAACTGTTCGGATGAAGGTAGGTGTGGCTTGGGGAAATTAATCTTGATTGGCCTTAACTAACATACAAAGCTAAAAGTTGGAATCTTTCTGCTCCCAATTCTTCAATATTCCCTTAGCTTTAGGTGTTGAAGCTCTGCTGTAGATGGGGATTGGCTGTACTTGTCTGTAATTGCCTCTGTTACAAAGAAAAGTTTACTTGATGAGGGATGAGAGCTAAGATGTAAGAACCAGAGGTTTAGGAAATTTTCTGTGAGATTGTGTCTCCAAGGAAAATCAGCAGTTAAACCCACAAATTCTCACCATCATGAAAGCTGAGACATGGCCTGAACCAAGACAACACCAATAGACATGCTGACATGGTCCAGGGAAAGACTTTGAGCCTCAATAAAGAATTACAGAAAACAGAGGAACACTGACAGCAGAGAGAATAAGTCCTCCTTGGGAAAAGCATACCAATGGATCATGCCACACCAACTGGTCAGCCCTGAAGACATGTATGTTTGTTTATGTATATACATATTTGTGTGTGTGTGTATGTGTGTGTGTGTGTTTGTGTGTGTACACATGTAATATTACACAGACTGAGCAGGTTATATTTATGTATTAGGTAGAATATATGTAAGTATGTAACAATGAAAAATGAAGTCATGAATTTGAAAGAGAGCAGAGATGGGCATCTGGGAGGAAGGGAAGTAAAGAGTGAAATGGTGTAATTAAATTCTAATCTTAAAATGAAAAGAATCAAAAGAAAAAATTGTATTTGTGTTTGGTCATGCTGAAAGTCCTTTATTTCTACATGAGACCATCACTGTTTTTAAAGAAATGGGTAACTTTCTATCTATCTATCTATCTATCTATCTATCTATCTATCTATCTGCCTTCTATCTATCTATCTATCTATCTATCTATCTATCTATCTATCTATCTGCCTTCTATCTAGCATCTATCTATCTATCTATAAATTTTTCTTCTCTCATATAGTACATGTCAAAACCCTTCTGCCCCTCCCTTTACATTTCCCAACTCCCCCCCATCTTTCTTATCCCCCAGATCTAATACCCCATCCTCCCACTCCCACCCCTGCCTCTCTCAAGAAAAAGCAGTCCTCCCAGGGTTACTGCTCAAACATGGTACAAGATGGAACAGGGTCAGGCACAATTCCCTTCTTCAAGGTTGGACTAGGCAACCCAGTAGGGGGACATGGTACTCAAGGGCAGGCAAGAGGTTCAAGGACACACACTCCTAGTCTAGTCAGTATGAGTTTTGTAAGAGTACAAACCAGGTAACCTCAAGACATATGTGGGGGACACAGCAGGCTCCATGTCTGCCACTTCAGGCTCTGTAAGCCTAAGGGTCAGTTGACTCCATGGTGTTGGTTCTCTTGGTGTCTTTGTCCCCTGCAACCCCAACAATCCTTGATTCACTTATTCTGTGGGGTTCCCCAAGCTTTGCCTTTTGTTTGGCCTTGAGTCTCCGCATCTGCTCCCTTCAGCTTCCATAGGGGGCTCTTTGATGAGGACTGGGCCAGGCACTGCGCAACCTTGTTAATCAGCATCTTCAGATTGGGAAGAACAAATGACATCTTTGTAAACAGTTCAATATAATAATGGGAAATAATGCCTAAAAGGTAGTGTGTGAATCCTAGGACATTCTAAATTACAGATGATTCAGTTCAGCAAGATCCAAGAAGTGCAGAAATACCCAACACTGTCCCCCAAAGTATGAAGACGCCATTTCTTCTTGCTTTCCTCTCATGGCTGAAGTCATCATCGGGAAGTTTTCAGAACTCATGCTGTTGAACAGCACACTCAAAGAATTCATGAGGGTTCTGCCCAGAGTATGCTTGTTCCTGAGGTCAAAATCTCAATCGTTTATAAGGTATTACCTGGATGTTGCTTTGACAGTTTTGCTCATTGTAATCTAGAGTAAGGATAAGGAACAAACATGGTACTGGGGTCTGAAGGTCTGAAGAATATAAACTGTAATTATTTTATTCATGGTGTTGATATTTAATATTTTCCACTCTGAAAAAGTCATGCAAGAGACATCTTATTAAGTATACATGACGCTGCCTCAAGATTTTTATATTCATGTTCTGATCTAGTTTGTTTGTGCTACTTTGACAAAGCAAAGCTGTATCCTCCTCCAGTTGACAATTGCTCTTTGTGAGAGTGTATCTTCATTATCTTCAAAGGAAAGAACATTATCCTGAGAACTCAACGTGGGCTAAGGTCTGTTTCTCAGGTGGATTTCATATGCAAATCCTGCATGATATCACAAAGTGCTAGAATTCACAGGACAGTGCATCATACTGCTTAAAAGGTCTATTACTAAATCTCTGCTTGCTTTCTTGTATCATTTTATACACCTTAGTACACTCAGGCTATCCTTTGTGGGGCACACAGCTACAACGCTAAGAGATCAGAAAAGACTTTAAAGGGATGCAGCCCAATTCTTTTACAGACAAACAGCCGGATTCTCATAATTTTAGGAGTTCAATTGCTGAATATATAAATCACCCTTCAAAGTGTTCTTAAAATATTCAGTGATACTTTAAATATTAAGATGTTGGCAATTTCTTCTCTTTCCTAATAATTCACATATGGATTTGTTCAAATCTTTATTATCCTGGTTCTAAAACATCTATATATTCTGCCTTATACAATATTTTCATAAATAGTATCTACTTAGGACTTATTTTTAACATATAACCAAAACTCATCCAGAGGTTTTCATAGAAGTCGTTCTGTGTTATCTAGAGGCAAGAAGTGCTTTGGACGAAACTTGCTGAGCGCTGTCTGAAGTTGTCTGAAAGCACTGTGGTGAGAGGCAGGGTGGCCATGCTATCAGGCAAGCTTGGGCACTCTTGAGAAAGGTGGTGCTATGTGAAATGTGAGATGAGATTGTAATGAATTTAAGAAGGCAACAAGGATAGCCCGGAAAGCCTAATGGTTCCCGTAGAGGTATGAGTAGGACTTCACTCTCCAGATCTCTCCAGAGCTTCACACCTGAGCGAGTGGGAGTGCAATAGAGGCCAATTTGCTGGCACAGTTAAGAAGAAGAGTTTTCACGTCTTTCTGCCATCTGCATGGAAACACCCTTAAGAATAGGGTGACATTTGGTAGAAGGTGCCAGGCCAGATTTGATTATCAAGCAGAAGGGTTCCACTAGTTTCCATGTGAAGAGAGCAAGCGAGATAACAACAGTAAGCTACAAAGCTGATGGACCAGGAGTAGATATTTTCCTAACCGCACTGTTACAAAGTAAGAACAGATGGCTAGCTGCTGTTTAAAGCCTAGGACTCAGTATATCTGAATAAGAAGGTTCTGGAACACACACTAATGAAGAGGACTTGACTATGACACTCCATGTTTACATACATTTGATAAAATTTTTCCAGATATCTTTTTCTGTTTTTCCTACCATGCTAGTTACCTACCAGTGTCAGCGCTATGCTACTTTTAGTACACATGACTAATCTTACGAAAACCTGATATAATAATTATGATTTTCAATGCTGCGAGAAGTTTGCAGTTCGAAAGTACTGGATCTTATTTTGTGTATATTTTATATATCAAGTTCGATAGTGTTGAAACCCAGAAGGTACCTGTTAATTATTCAGCATCATCGTTTCTGGGACTATTTGTAGACAGTTAAACACAGCAAAATGCACAATGTTTTATATCCACAGTACACTGATTAAGACAGGTTTTGTTGGCATCACACTCTAATAAATTTTCCTGAATTACAAGACCTAGAAAGAATGGAAAATATGTCATTAATACATAGGGAGAATGTTCTCTTCCTCAATACTTAGGAACAGAGAGAAGTCGCTCCTGCACAGGGAAAAATGATTTCTGAATCAGTTACTTCCGTGGTAACATGAGAAATCTCTTTAGTGGGTTGTATAGTCTCCACAGTCTCCAAGACTTAACATGATCCACGGACATGCCTTGGGTCATGTTAGATTTCCACTGGTCACAGAAATTAATCCCATTACTCATCTCTGGAGCATCTGTGTCTCACCCCCAAGGCACTCCAATGGTAATGTGTAATTAGATTAAATGCCCCTCCCCTGCCATGCATCTGTGTGCATTCCGGTTCCTCCTCATAGCTACTGCTGCAGGCAGGAAAGATCCAAGAGATGACAAAGTTAAACTTAGAATAAAAAGACCAGGAAGAAAAATAAGTGCTATTTTCCTTCTTCGTAACAGCATTTGAGAGATAAAAGAAAAGCCTCTTTGAACTTCCTTGAATGCTCTGATACCTTGTGTTCCTCTGCCACATAAATCTTCGGCATACTGTATTTATTCTGACTGAGGAAGCTTGCTGAATCTCTTCTTTCCTCCCAGTGTCTGTCTCTCTTTAAGCCTGTGTCTAGCCTAGAATCTGGCCTCCGGTACTAACAATCAACCTCCTCTCCAGCCCCCACTCACCAACCTTGGACCTTACGGTCTCACACCTGTTCTCAAACTGCTCCATACAGAAACGAGTCCCAGGAACGCCTGCTGCATTCTTCTCCACTGACTCCACACAAATGTCACTTCATAAAGTCCCTGCTTGGGTCTCTGTTCTGTCTCTGACCCTGGAGTCTACTCTGCTGGTCATAGGTGGTGGCTTTCACTTTTGATGCCTCTTCTGATGTTTGGATTTTGTCTCATTTTTATCAATTTGCTTTTCCCTCTATACAGTTGTCAAACCTGTTAAAATGTGTTCAGATTCCATTAGTTTCACATGTGAGCATCCGGAAAATTGGAAGACAAATGTAACTCCAAATAATAGCCATGGGTCTGATTTGTACTGCGATGGGAGAGAATTTGCTTAGCATAGGTGTGGGCCTTGGCTTTAATCCTCGTCATACAGAGCGGAGAGGGTTGTTCTGTTAGGGATTATCTCACTTTTCGGCTTATCCTCATCACTGCCTATGTGTACCCCTCAAGAGTTTTATATATAAAAGTGAAAAACAAGAAAAAGTGTTAGTCTGAACAGTTCAAAAGTTTAATATTTCTGTGTATTTCACAGAAATACAAAAGACACTACATTTACTATCATCTCTACCCCTCCTTCCCGTTCCAACTCCTCTCATGTTCACCCCACCTTCTCCCTCAGATTCACGGCCATTGCTTTTGAGTTATTATTTTCTTTGTGTGTGTGTGTGTGTGTGTGTGTGTGTGTGTGTGTGTGTGTGTGTGTGTACAATATACCAAGTCCATTTTGTGTTCCTTAAATGTGTATGAAGGCAAGAATCTTTGTACTGCCCTGCAGCATAAATATTCAGGCAAAGTTTCTTTTCCTTCTGTCTTTCCATCTTTCCGTATTATGTAAAGGAAACGCATAGCTGGCTAGAAATGAAAAAGAAAGCGAGATGTTGGAGGCATGAAGAGAGCAGGACACAAAATACAAAGTGGGGACTTAGGAGCAGCTGTGAAGCAGGACCCAAAGGCTAGCAATGGGTCTCTCAGGGCTCAGTTGCTCATATCAGTTAACAGTGTCAGTTGGTCTTCCATTCTGAGAAGGTGGCACAGGATCCATGCAGAATGATCCGTGCAAGAGCATCCATGCCCTCTATGTGCAGAGTCCAGGGTAACATCTGTCACACCTGGTTTTCCCAGCACTTGTCTAACAAGTTAGCAAAGAGAATGAATGAGATCAGCCTTCACTTCTCCTTTCCAAGCCAATGTTCGAACAATATTAAAAACAGTATTTCCTACTGAACTCTTTATAGCCTCCTAAAGAATACCTGTACAATCCTTCTGCTCTCTGTTCCATCGTGTTCCCTGAACTTGCATTGTAGAAGTTGTGTTTTAGATGTATTGTCTTGGTGTTAGCATTCCCCAGTCAGTGTTCTTGGCATTTTAACCAGTTGTGGATTTCCGTGATGGTCTCCATCTGTGGCAAAAAGAAGCCTCTTTGATGAGGGGTGAGCGTTACACTTATCTATGCATATGATGAGAACTTAGAATGGAAAAGTTGCAGTAGTAGGGTCTCCTCTATGCAAAGAGCCTGAGGAACAGGACTTCTGCTGTGAGGTTTTGTCTTCTATATGAGACAAGGAAGCTGGACCCATGAAATCCCAACAACATGGTCACCTAAACAAGACCTTCACAATGACAGCACCAGTTCACATGAAGGCATGGTCCTCAACACTAGGTGAAGAGCCATGGACAATTAAGGTCTGCTGAGAGAGAGAAGAAAAAGCAATCTCTTCCAGGGATGAGTCCCCTGATAGGCTGTGTAATAACAAATGGTCTACCTAAACACATATACATACAGGCAACAGGCTAAAGTGCCAGTCACACTTAAAGTGAGCACAACATGATCATTCTGGGCACAAGAGCATTAACTGTAACAATTCAAAACGTGTGGAAAATGAACTGACCCTGATGATTTTGCAGCTTGTACCTGAAGCCCTCTTAATCCTGCTCTTCCATAGAAGAAGGTGTTCCTTACTTCTGCTTCTTTACATTAGCCATGAGCTTCTAGATAGGGACAATACACTGGATTGATATGCCTCCAGTCTCAGTCCAAGATCCTGGCTCTTATGATCTCCACAACACAAGGCTGTAATACTCCTCAATAAGACCTTAAAATCTGGTTCCTGAACTGGTGGATGCACTTTGCAACATAGCGAGGGCTTAGCAGATACAGTTTATGTTAAGAAGGAAATGCCCCACTTTTTGACATTTGAGACTTCACCTTGTGGCCTACATGTGCAGGCTCACATTCATACCTATCTCAGTATGCATGACGCTGGAGGGCTACAGGTTAGACACACTTGATGGACCATCTTATGGATTATCTTCATGGTCCTACTCTTAATATAGCTCTGCTAACTGAAATTAGGGTTTGAAATCTCTCCTCCAGAGACTGAAGTAATGCCACTCTTCAATATGATATGAACTGAGACAAGCCTGGATTCCAAAAGGGAAAAATATGTGGAAACAAAATTTACAGGAACATTTTCTTTTGGACATAGGTCACATCAGTCCTGATGAAATCAGACTGGAATAACATTTATGACTTGCCACAGAATCAAAGTGAATATTTAAATGGACCAATATTTCAAGCAACTGAGATGTTACCAGGTTCCTGTCTCCCAAAGGACCCATTTCCATCAGTTGGCAGAGTAGAGCTGAATGAAAGTCCCTGGGAAGATGCTGTATATTACACTGAACCATCTACAAAGTTGATTTTCTGACAGAACTTCAATGATGTGGAGAAATTGCAATGTTGTAAACCCACAGGCAAATTATCCCAGGCCTTTGCTACCTCTTAGCCATGTTTTGCTTGTCTCTGTGTGTGACGTGGCATCTTTGCAAGTGCAGTGCATTAGGTAAGGCCTTTTGGAATGTGTGGACAGGCCTCTATTTCCAGCAATTCCAAAGTCAATAACGCAGTCAGATCACATCTGAGCCTGTAGCTGAGGTTCCCACCTTTGCTGTATCTACCTACATGATGTTCCCACCAATACATTTGAGAGTACATCTTTCCTTTTTATTTAACATTCTTCCTAATAATCATTTTATTATATGATTACCACATTGGAACATGAATTGTGAGGTAACCTAAAACTGTTTTCCTGGGCTATGGTTGTTCATATTTGCCTTCATAATAAACTCTCAGATACCTTGATGTGAGAGCAGTTCCTTGCATGGAAAGAGGTCTCCCCTCTGTTTTAAACCTACAGTGAAAACCCTGAGTTGACAAGTCTACTCTTGGCTCCGGTTCTACTGCCTTCAGTGTCTTTTTTTTATTGTATAAATCTAACGATCCCCAGCTCCTGGGAACATAAGTCTGTTTAGCAGATGAGATGAAGCCCAACTTCAGAATTGCTAATAAAGGCCAATTACATCTTCAAGCTAAGTTTGTTGTTATTTTTTCTTTTGACAGTGTAAATTATTCAACAGGTCACAGCCTTCTAATGCCCAAAGAAACATGAGCTCACAGCCTATTGGTATGCACTAAAACTTTGTGTTCTTTCAATTAGATACAGTTTTCAAAATTGTGAAGTGCTCATGAGCAGGCTATATACATTTATAATTGGAGTTGGGTTCTATGTAATATTGACTGTGGGCAACCGAAATTCTTATTGAATGTATTAATGCATAAGGAGGAATTCAATGCCAATAATAAGAAACGAAGAAGACTGACAGGCAAAAATGAGTTTTAAACCCCATGGTTTACTCTGAGAGTTTTGGCTGTTTATACACTTTGAGTTCCACAAACACACATTATATATTTGGTGCATGTTAAAACCAAGGATTGGCAGCATCATTCAGAAAACTCTGCGAAAATGTCTCCACTTCTTTCAACCTTAGCTGTAGATGAGAGTGGAGACAATACACACACAGAAGCTTCTAGAGCAGACTGGAGCAGCAGGAGCCCTCCCGTTCAGCCTCAGTTTATGTAGCAGGCTGTGCTAACAATATCATCAATTATAAGAAATGGAAAATTATTTGCATCTCACAATAAAAATTTAATTTGAAGGGAACAAGCTGCTCTTGGCTACAGAGAACAGGAAATCTATTTATTATGTGAGGATAATTATCAAACTAAGTCTCAGTTAAAGTAAAAACTGACAGCTTAAAAACTTGAAATTGTGATTTTTTTAAAATTTTACTGTAAAAATGTAAGTGACTTAGGAAACCTAATATGTTCTTTAAATGAGTGACATGGTACTGGCTCTTCATTTGAGGATTCCTGACCAAATACAAAAATGTATTTCAGTTACCACACATCTTCAAATTAAAAAATAGAATGTGATAAAGCAAAACGACAAACAACACAGTTGGAAATTTGCCTAATTTTACTTTCTTCTTCTAATGTAGGCAGAGTCCCCAAGCACACTAGTGCAGACCGAAACGTCTGCCAGGAAAAATGACAACTTCAAAACGGTATGGCTTTAATCTTCAAGATGAGCATGGCTGTCCTCAGCGATGGGTAAGCACGGTGTTTAAAGCTGTTTCCTCCCTCTGAGGCTGAATAGTTTCATTTCTCTGCACTGCTGACTAGCTGAGGGGTTGCCACTGGGGACAGGAGTCTTATATTAATGTTTGTTTCCCTATCCAATTTCTGGAGTTCCAGATAAATTATTATCCTATAAATACAACTAAGTGTGTATAGAAGATGGTGGTAGATTACGAGCTGATATGATTAGAGAGATGGCTCAGTGGTTAAGGATGCATGCTAACCTTCCAGAAGACCCACGTTTGGTTCCTTGGACCTACCTGAGATTCACAATCACGTGAAAATACAGCTGCAGAGCCTCTGATGCCTTCTTTATGTGCTCGCAATACACAGCACACACACATACACACACACACACACTCACACACATACACACACACACACTCACACACATACACACACACACTCACATACACACACACTCACATACACACACTCACATACACACACACTCACATACACACACACACTCATATACATACACACACACTCACATACGCACACACTCACATACACACACACTCACCCATACACATACACACATACACTCACACCCATATATATATACACACACACTCACACACCCATATACATACACACACACACACACACACACACACAATTCACATACAGAGAGAGAATGACAGTGAGACATAGAGACAGAGAGAGTACAAAATAAATACTGAAAACCAGTAGGAAATATGAATGTGAGAAAGGGGCAAAGAGAGATAAGGAAGGACATTGGAAAGAAATGGTGTCAGGAAAGCTGTCTTATTCACAGTAGTGAAAGATCTGCCCAATTATTACAGCAGCAAGATGGATGAAGCATGCCATGTCCCATGAAAGACAGTGTTTGGGTTCAACAGTAGGTGTTTTCTCAAGTACCACAATTAAATTAAAAGTTACACAACAGATGTTCAAACACGAGTAATCTATTAGCTGCATGAATTTACATAATGATCTATATGCATGGGCCAATCTGCATTAGACAGAAAGTAAGAAACAGGTGATGGATTGCCAGTTGAGTGTCTGGGTCAGAACTCCATCTCAACATTTGCTGCCATGCTTTAATCACTTTTAGAATGTTTTACCTAATAAATTACATGATAGGTGAGCAAGTGTGTGCCCTCTTGTGTTTTCCCCATAAATGTGCATTAGAAATCCAGCAGTGAATTGATCAGATGGAAGATGAATGACTCATAAACAAGACATAGCAGGAAGAACTCTGGATTTTTTTAATGTAATGCAACAGAAGTCACCAAAGTTGAGTGTGTAATAATCAGCCAAATGAGTATCAGTTAAGACCAAGAATTCCATCCTAAAACAAATATTCAGTGTCATGTGCCTGTCAGTGTTCTTACAGACAGCTCAGCAGTTTCCAGTTTGTTGTTATTAGCATGAATAAAGCTGGTACAAACATTCCCATGCATGATTTCTGCATGAGACTTTTTTTCTCATTAGTAAATGAGAAAGTTGCCGTTTCTGAGATACGCTGAAGCTTAACTTACTAAGAAAATGTCAAATTTACAAGAATCACATCATTTTACACTTATATCTGGAAACAATGAAGAACTCAGTTATCTAACATTATTTCTAGAAATCAGCAAGTGTGCTTCGGTTATTTTGCATCTTCAATTTTAACAGGTCCATAGCTGAAACTCATAATGAGGTTTAGCCTCTTTTCGACAATGGTCTAGATATTGCAAACATCTTGCATGCTCATTGTTCACACAGTGCACTTGATGAAATATTATGCTTTTCTTCCTATGCTTTTTATTCCTAATATTGAGTTTGAGAGCTCTTTAAACATTGAGAGTATGAATCCATTGGCAAATATGCAAAAAACTTTCACTAATTTGTGGTGTATTTTCCATCCTTTTAAATACATTTCTTGAGGAAAAACGTTTTAAATGCGAAATCTTAGATTTATTAATCAATAAATGCTATTTTTATCTCAGAGGTTAGCAGTAAAGATATTGCTGGAAGCAATATAAAGATTGTTGTAAAAGTCACAATATTGAATTAAATTGTTTAGGAAATGAGTAACAGCAAGAGGAATATAAGTTCAGGGACTGTTTCTTTGAATCTTCCAAATTTAAAAAAGGAGAAGGACAAAGGCTTTCTAGAACAGAACTTAAGATGGTGAGTCCATGAGACAGGCATGGAGCTGGGGTTACTTCAAAGAGAGGAGCAATCAGTTGATCTCAAACACAGCCATGAACTGAAGCCTGAGAATAGAAATTCAGTGTTTAATGAGGACTTTCATGTAAAGAAGCTTGTGAGATAGTGAGAAAGACAATCCACACTCAGAGGAAAAGAAGATGGAGGAAGAGGAGGAGGAGCAGAAGAAGAGGAAGAGGAGACACAGGAGGAGATGGAGAAGGAGGAGATGGCGGAAGAAGACAAAGAGGAGGAGAAGGAGGGGTGAGAAGTGAAGAGACGGAAGGGGAAGGAAGTAAAATGGAAGGGGAAGAAGGAGGAGGAAGAGAAGAGGAGCAGAGGAGGATGAAGACAAATGCACAGTACCCCTGAAGAATTTTCTCTTCTAGAATGGAAGGAAAACTTGGAATGCAATGGAGCCATTGCGTTTTGTTTGTTAGAGTTTTTGGTGAAGACATGTGAGGCACGTGTGCTAATGGAAAGAAGACAGTTGAGAGGGAGAGGGTTGATTTGATTGGAAAGAGGACTAAGGCTGAGGCTCTTCAGTGCTGGATCAGGGACCGGGATCTGTACAGCTGTCAGGCTGTACAAACATGGACCAGGCCCTTCCCTGATGCATCAGTGAGGGCAGGCAATGCAGGCTGGAATCTGTGACCCAGCAGGGATCTGACGGCATCTGTTCCACCACTGCAGGTTCAAATGACTAACAGGTCTCATTTGGTTATCATGCACATGGTTCATACCATCTTCAGACATATTTTCTTTAAGATATTTTGAAGTTGAGGGAAGGGAATGTCAAGTCTTCAGTATGTCTCAAACTTCACGTATACCTGAGGCTCATGTAGAGATAGCCTCAGTCCCCAGTGTGCTCTTTAAAAGTAAGATAATATGACATTAGAAAGTCTGACCCAAAGTTATTTATTATTACTTTTTATTCCTTGACAGACTTATACACGCCTGAAACTCCTCTGTATCATTTTCCACACACCTCACTGATTCTTTTTTTAAATCAGTCTTCTCTCTCATTAAAATAACCTCCCTCCATTACTTTCATGGATTTTTATTTTTGGTGTGTGTTATACACTGAATTTAGTTAGTGTTACTTAACATGAGTGGGAGATTATTTACTAAATCATGGGCAAGAAAACAATGGCTATATCAATGAAGGAAATGATACCTCTCCAGCCACCACTGATTCCTAAATCCCTCGGGAAGGTGAGTGGAGCATTTGTGCCTCCCTCATTGTAGAAACGGAGACAGGCTCAGTCTTGTGAAAGAAGCTGGAGATTTTGCCAGTTCACTGCTGCTGTGACAGTGTAGTGCTCAGGAGATATCTCAATACTTATCCATGGAAATTTCCCCTTTTGCGTTGACCACATTAAAAACGATGTTGTTATAATAAAACATGAAAGATAAGAATCTTAGGAAAATATTTTAAGTATAAATTTCCTGATTGCTTAGAATTTGCTTAATTCTACATTCTTACCTTAGAAATTTACAAGTTGTAGAAATGTATTAATGGTCATGTTGAGATGTCTAATATAAATACTCACTTGGTTGGGTTAAATAAATATTGTGCATTTTTATACTATAAATAGATAAATCTATATATCTATACAGATATGTAGTCCAATATGTATATGATAGGCATTACTTGGCTAAAATAGAATCTAAGGTTCAATATCAAATATTATAGGAGAGATTAGGGCTTCTGTTTATATTTAAATTATCTAAAATGTAGACAGAGCAGGAAACAGATATCAGTCTAATTGAATTAATGTTGTCCATTTAATTAGAATGTTATTTAGTATAAGGTTTGTATATAAGCATATTTGAATTTGAAGAGCTATAGATTAAATGAAGGGAGCCAAAAAAATGAGGAATGCTCCATTTATAATAAAAAAAATGTAAAAAAAATATTGCCTAATTTAGAAGTGATCTAATATAAACCATGAAACTGAAGTCAGGAGAATATAGTTGGTGTTAGAGGGTTTGTGAAACCTTCCAAACCTTCTAAGAAGAAGAAAATGCTTTGTGTGTAAGCACCAGTCATTTTTTCTTCCTCCTATTTGTGGCTATAGGATATCTTCAGATATTAAATGCAAAAGTTCTGATACTCAGTAGTTCCTCGGATGCACATAAGCAGGAGTCTGTAGTACTAAATGAATCACAAGAAGCATGTAGCCTTTTAAGTGGTCCTTATGACTTAAAATTAACATCAACAACAGAACATATTCAGAACTCCAGAATTACAAGGTCAAAATAAGAATCCAGATCTTCTCTATTTTTGAATGAGTTTGGGGCAATTATAGAGATGAATGATGAATGAATAACAGAGTAGAAGAATGGGATTTTATTATTCAGAATATCATCTTGGTCTAATGGTCCCTGTATCTCTCTCTTTAAGAATTAACTATTTCCAAACTGGAATGCAATCATAGCCTAATAAAGCTAAAATATAATCTAGGAGTAGAGGTTGTTTCAAGGCCTTAAAAAAATCCTTCCTGATTTAAACTTTGAATTTCATTAAGATTGACATTGGTTGCAGGATAAAAAGGAAATAGAATTAAAGAAAAAAGTATGGACTTCTGTGCTCAGGAAAGCTATGTTCCAATCTATGTAGAAGAAATGCAGCATGTAATCTTCTCTGTTCAAAGTGGACTGGAGTGGGGAAGAAACATCACGTGAGCTAACATCACAAGTTCCAACAGGGTTTGGAGATCAAAGCTCTAATTACATATATAACCAAATTAGATGGAGTTCAATAGACTTTTTATACTGAACATTTCTTCTTCTTCTTTATGTAGATAAAAGATATTGATATCCAATACTGAAAACTGTACCATTAGTGGAAAACCAGCTTTGCCACAGTGGAGTCTCTCTATTGGAAGGTAGTCTTCAAACAGATGTTAGATCTCTGCTGGCCCTGAGCAAACTTCAAAGCTGAATAAACTCAGAAAGGGAAGAATGTGGCATCAGCAAAGTCATTCAACCGTGAGGTGCACAGAACACTCGCTGGAGGAACAGAGACTGTTTCAGCCATGGCTGCACAAAGCCTTGAAGGGCTTCGTTATTGCTTTTGATTTTGCTGATTGCTTATTAACTGACTGTCTTCAGCCACCTGGATGTGGCAAATGAAAAGACTCCACTCGTATTCTAAATGATTATTTGTGTGGTGATTGAGAGAGGAAATCCTCCCAAGAACACATTCGGTCTGCCCTTGGCCTTGTGAGGAGTAACCAATGGAGGAAAGAGCTGGCTGAATGGAGCCATTCCCATTCCACTTGATGTGCCCTCAAATAACTGCAAACTGAAAGACTGCAGACTAACGCAAGGACTCGCAGGACTCGCTAATGAAGCATTTTTCATATCTAATGTCCCAAGGAGAGCAGATAGGAAGGCTATTCTGCAGTTGTTAGGATCTGTGCCTCTATCGTAGCGATGCCTGTCCTTTCAACTGTAAGAATATGGCATTTAATATATAATATATATATATATATATATATATATATATATATATATATATATATCTCCTAAACTTATGGTAGCATGTGCAAACTAAGACATTTTAAGGTACTCCAGTGTTTCTCATATACTACAAATGTCCTTTTCTTGTTTAAGCAATTTTCAGACAAAAAGCGAAGAAGCCAAGATTGGGGCTTCATGAGTTCCAGCCAGTGTGGTTGCTCTCTGATGTTTATTTTGTAGAGTTGTCCTTCCTAGGTATTCTCGACATTTAAGGAAATGCGTGAGAACTTAGAAAAGATATCTCATAAAACAGAGCCTTTTATGAAGACAGATAGTGGAATTTTGCAGAGCACTGCCAAATGCATGTATATTACTAACCTTCCCGGGACCTGATCCCATTAATATTTTGCATGGACAATGTCAGAGGAGAACTTGCGTATATGGTTAGATGTTCCATTCCATTTGTAACGTTCCTAATTGTGTGCTGGATGCCACATACCCATGTTCAATGCTATCAGGGTCTCCTCAAGGAAGAAAGTGCCTCATTTCTGTGTCTCTACTCTGGCTTCATACCCACAGTCTTCTAGCAAGTGTTAGACTCGAATAGTCTAATTGCTACAAAATCACCCCAGTGAATTAATATCTTCTCCCCAGTAAGTGTCCCATGACAAATGGTGTGTCAGAGTTTTCAAGCACAGACTTCAGTCCTGGCATGGTGACAGTTGTCCCAATAGTGTACTTTCTGCCAATTCAGGAAGAAATAACCTTTTTCTATAACCTTTCCTAAGGTTTAGCCACCTATTTTCTGTAGAGGAAATAACTTTGAAAACAAAGAGGAAACGTTCAAAAGTGGACAAATAAATTTCAGAACCTTCTGTTCTGTGTTTTTCCGTGTTGTAGGGGCTTGCAATATCTAACAAATCTTGAGAGCCAGCATCTAAGGTCTGGTGTAAAATAAAATAACCTTAAAAGAAAAAAAAGGCATAGTAGCTTTCAGCCATTTATCTTTCTGAAAGCACAGCATTTAAAATACAGACAGCTTTCTAAGAGTGTGGTGATTCTATGAATGGGGAAATAAAAGGTTATGGAAAAGTCAAACTGCTGGTCTCCATGTGTCATCATAGTAAAATATGATAGATCATTCCTCCAGGGACCAAAATCTACACGATTTAGAGAATTCCTAGTCTCAGCGTCTACCAACTGGTCTCCGGCGATATTCGGCGCTCAAGGTGAATACAATTAAGCTAAGAGCAGCAATTTCGTGTCATCTGTCTTTCGCTGTAAGAAACTTAGTGGTTCTTCTTCCTAAGTGCCTGTATGGATGTGACAGAGATGGAACGCTGTGGTTTAAGTGTTCACACCGTAGTCACCCGCAGGAACTGCCAGGCTGCAGCATGGGCTCAGGACCGATGCTTAGCTACTGTTATTCAGGGTGACAGTGAAATGGTTATTGGGCATGAGAACTGATTGTGCCCGGAAGGGGTGCCCTCATGGGTGGGTTCATGCTCTCATCACAGGAGCCTCTTATTTTGTTTCAAGAGAAGGTTCCATGTGCATCAGTCTGCGTCTCACTTGTTTTGATTTCTGTTCCGAGTTCTTGACATTATGCCTTCTACACTGCGTTAGTGAACTGCTCGGCTGGAGACAAGAGCCACGCAATGGACGTCTACACTGGGTTAGTGAACTGCTCGGCTGGAGACAAGAGCCACGCAATGGACGTCTACACTGGGTTAGTGAACTGCTCGGCTGGAGACAAGAGCCACGCGGATGGACGTCTACACTGGGTTAGTGAACTGCTCGGCTGGAGACGAGCCACGCGGATGGACGTCTCAGCCTCTGGAGAGGTCAAATGATGGACCTCTACTATAAATTATAAAGTCTTGGGTATTTTGTTATAGCAAAATAAATAAACAAATAAATAAAGACAAGGCCAAATACAGCCTAATATTTAGATGCTAGCCAAGCTTTCCAAATGCTGTCAATGTTGTTGACGGTTTATTGGGAGAGTTTGGAGATTTGAATCTCATTTTCCTACAGAGTTACCATTCCTTACTGGGAATCACAAGGAACACTTATAAATTCTTTTGGACTTTTTATGGGAAAAATGTGGACACCCTTATTTTCAATAAGCATTATCTGAAAGTAAGTATTAAGATTACATAATATGAGCACATGAATGTCTACACAAAGAGGGAATCTGGGACATGTGCATAGGAACACAGCCTTACATTTTTTTCCACAAGATAGGTAAGAGAAAAGGGGTCCAAATACAAAAAAATAATAACTTTTATAGCCATGAAAGAAATATATGAATTATTACAGTATAAAAATTATTTGTTTCCTACCTTTGACTACCTTGATTGTTCAAATTCTCATTTGTTTACCTTCAATAAGTATTTATCAGGAGGTTATTATCATATGACAGAACCAGGCCCAAGTCCAGCCCTGCAGACCCAGGAGTGACAGCAGCCCTGCAGACCTGTGAGTGACAGCAGCACTGCAGACCTGTGAGTGACAGCAGCACTGCAGACCTGTGAGTGACAGCAGCACTGCAGACCCAGGAGTGACAGCAGCACGCAGACCCATGAGTGACAGCAGCCCTGCAGACCCAGGAGTGACAGCAGCCCTGCAGACCCAGGAGTGACAGCGGCCCTGCAGACCCAGGAGTGACAGCAGCACTGCAGACCCAGGAGTTACAGCAGCACGCAGACCCAGGAGTGACAGCAGCCCTGCAGACCTGTGAGTGACAGCAGCACTGCAGACCCAGGAGTGACAGCAGCACTGCAGACCTGTGAGTGACAGCAGCAAATGCTATTGTCCTACAGCTTAAAATCGAAATCCTAAGATAGTTTTAGGTATGGAGTCTCTTCAAGAGCACACATTTCCTGTGTAAGTTGATCAACATCTTCCTCCTCATCTCTACTGGATATCTGAAGATTCAGCACACTAGAAATTATCTCAATTTGCCTTTATTGATATTGGACACATTGGTTTGTAAACGTTTCTTTGGAGACCTGTTTTTGGTTTGTTTGTTTTTTTAGACAAAATCTCATGTATATAGTCAAGGCTAGCCTTTAACTTGCTATGATGAGTAGCTGAGGACAACCTTAACTCCATTGCTCCTGTCTTCACCTCCCAAATGCATCATGCATCAGACCACATGCATCAGAAACTGTGTGGTGCTGGGAGATGAACTAGGAGCTTCCAGCTCAATAGGTAAGTGCTCTACCAAGGGAAGGGCATCCTAGTTCTGCATTATGTTTATGTCTACAGCCAGAGAAAACACATAGGTTCAATAAAAGTTAAAGAAAGAAATTAAGGTCAAAACAGTGTAAGGAAGAAAAATACAGGAGTCTTAGCAGATGGGGGCTTAGTTTTACAGGAGTTGCAAGATGAAGTTTGGCTCTAGGCTCAAACAAAAAAAAATCCCTCTCTTCCTAGAAATTTCATTAAAATTGCTGCTAGGTCCAGACTTAGAATAATCCGGCTTAATCAAATTACACCAGAGATTACTAGAAAGAAGAACAAAGTTCAGAGGCCTCCTTATGATGTAGCCAATGGTACCTTCGTTGACCTTGCAGTAGAACAGAAGCACTGAGGATGTTCATTTCCAGTTCTGATGTTTACCGGCAATGACTTCACAGCTCAGGTCTTAGTTTCCTTGAGTATAAAATGGATAAAATACCGTCTTCTGCTAATAGGCATGTGGCAAATCACAAAAAGAGTCTATGTATCTGGCACTTGCACTAGCAGCCATGCCATGGCTACACCCAGTAGACTTCAGTATCTTTGCCTCATCCTTAACTACAC